>JAJSOF020000013.1:11695004-11750591 GCA_025594305.2 Periplaneta americana | reverse complement strand
AAGGGGAGGAGGAGGAGGAGAATCACTGTGCGTCCATTGTTTCAACTGCTGTTTTGTCTCTGGTAAGTAATAGTAGGTCCAGGTTTCATCAGAAATTACATACTGCCTAAAAAAATTGGGCGTATTATTTTCCTAATCGAGCCAGACAATCCCTCGAAATTTGACATCGGCATGTACCTTTGTTCCGGCGTTAACAAAACGCGGAGTTCATACCTGTGGGAGTAACGGCTGGCGCGTCTGGCATGGAAAACCAGGTGGCCCGGTTTCGGTTGGGGCAAGTTACCTGGCTGAGTTTTTCCGAGTTTTCCCTCAACCAAATGTGAGCAAATGGGGTAACTTTCCCCGTGCTGGACCCCGACTCATTCACCGGTATTATTACCTCATCTCATTCAGACGCTAAATAACCTAAGATGTTGATAAAACGTCGTAAAAATAACCTACTTACTTACTACCAACAAACGCGGAACCCACTTGCAGGAGAACTTGGACATGCCCAAGACATTGACTGTTGTGGCGCACCCTTTCAGTTACATGTACAACCTCCTAATTTCCCCGCACTTCAATCGACGGTCATTCAACACCATATCGTGCATTTTTTTCTACGATTTCTTCACATACTGCTGTTACTGGACGTCCATTGCGGCAGCCGTTTTCCAAAAGCTCTCGACCATGTTTTAAATTGTGCCGCCCATTTTTCACAGCCGAAAACGCCGCGCTGGAGCGAATTTCCCAGTGCAGTGTAGCAACCATGTCTGTTGGACTCATTCCCTTTACCAAATATTTAAATGACAGCACGAAGCTCGATATTTTCAATTTTTTTTTTTCCAATCTGTTCGGCGCACTAACTTCAAAATTAAACTACACAAAATGTAGTCAACAGAAAATTATGATTTTTCGTGCTTGAACTAATGTAAAATATCCGCTAACAATGGCTGCATTGTTGACATGTTTTCAATGGATTCTATGAGTCAGGCCATGAACTTTTCAAACGCACCTCGTATTTCCTGGGGGTATTCGTTCATTTCTCATTCCTTCCGCATATGACACCCTTTCGAACTTATGAAACAGTCTATCTCAATGTCAGTAAACTTTGTTCATTTTGTGTTGACAATGCCTATACTTCTGCTCCTTAGGCCTAGGTAACGAGTGTGTTATAAATTTGTGTTTTTTTTTTTTTTTTTGTGATCTGTCCAACGTTCTTTCCCATAAAACTGAATTTAACATACCCATTTTCTTTCCTTCCTTGCATTATTGTATTTTATATCCTTTTCTAGTTTCCTCAGTTTCTATTTATTTAATACCTATGAATTTGTAATTATTTTTTAAACGTAGCCTCTAAGGTAGAAAAAAGTAGAGTATTTTCAAATATCTTACAGATAAATTATTTTGATTCATTAGCCATTTATTGAGTATGAAATTCCGGACATCTTGTTCAATGACCTTGTAAGATTTTATTGCTTTGTTGCTTAATTTTCTTTTTCCTTTATAATTCTAATTTCATTATTACTGTTATAGCACTATCTTGTAAATTTCCTGAATAAGCACTGTAGTTGAAAATATATCAATAAGTGTAAGAATTACTTACTACTAACATTAGGGTAGGATTCATTCTAAATAATGTGAGACAAATTCCAATTCTTATGATTTTGACATACCTATAATATCTAGTATCAACAAAATATCTTTCTCCCTTCTCAAGAATTTATACACTTTAACTACCACAGTATTATTATAATTTCACTTGAGTCAGTTCCTCCGGTAAGTTAATGATAGAGTGGGCCATGTCGTTCCGTGGACTCGGGCTTCACCTGGAGTGACGTTTATAAATTACAATATCGAGAGATGAAGAAAGATTTCCCTTAGGTTCTCCCTCAAAATTTAAGTTTAATTTAATAAAAATTCTCAATTTATCCTAGTATCTACTTCGTACACACCTCTTCCATTTCTACAAGGAAAAAAAAAAGAACATACACACACACACACACGGTTTACGAGCTTCGGTGACTCGACATGATGGAGATTGCTAATCGTACATTATTCTGCTTTTTCTGCGTTACGCTCACGGACAACGGACAAGTGAACAACCAAACACGAGATCCAATACTTTAACTAGAGTTTGTAGATCTGTTGACTGTTAAGAAACTTCCTGGCCCATTTCTATCGCATTTTCTGGACTAAAATTCGGAATATGAGTTATTTCGTATCATTACTTTCCACAGAGGGATTAGTGGGTCAATACGCTATATAGTAGCAATATTGAAGACCATATCTGCCCCTCTCAGCTTAAAAATACACAGTGCATATTGATCACAAAAGACATATCACCTCTCTAAGACGTCTAATGAGCACAAATTCAAATAAAAACATTTTAAGATAGCATATGAATTCTTATGCTTATCTTACTGGCCTTGACTAATTTGAAGTCGAGATGTTTCTGGGAACATTTACATCATCTTAGAATTTTGTCGCTATATAATATGAACTTATTGTTAAACAAATCGTAAAGAAACCATTTTTGTAAGAGATTCGCTACTGACGCCGGCTTGACACACTATAGGCCTATTTTTAACATGCATGAATGAAAATAGTTATAGATTCTACTGGTGTGATTGTCACAATACTTGAATGAACATTTTTTTGCAATGTTTGAAAAATTAAATTTTGACACTACTTAAATTTAAGTCTTACATAATATGTTAACTGTTTCAAAGTAATAGGCGCATTCTGAACCATGTGGTCCATTTCGGTAGTCATTATAAGGTTTCCCACATCAACGCGAAATATTCGTAGCTGTGGCAGCGACAACATTTCGCGTGTGTAGCGGCAACGAAATTCGCACGTTTCGACCCCAACGCGAAATATTCGCAGCGGTGACGGAGACGAAAATTCTCGCGTATGAAGCGACACATCATGTCATAGCTGCTATGATAGTCAATCAATCGCACTGTTATTTTGGCGACTGGTAGGTCAATATCTGAGGAAATCATAGAAAAAAAAATCAAAATCGAAATCGGTTTTAAAACGTGAGAATAAATATTATCTTCTGAAGTGATGTGCTCAAAATAAACATTTACATCTTCAAAAGTTGGTTAGCGGCAAATTTTCTTATTTTTCACTTTAGATGCGGGTCAAAGAATGAAATGTTGAAAATGAATGGAAATTACTTTTAAAAGTTGTCACTATTCAAAATCTTTACTTCTTTCAAGTTACAGCGAGTTAAATAAAAGAGCATTTCAATTGACGAAGAACTCAAGACAACCTTTTGTCTTTTAATACAGAAATCTTTCTCTGATTTAAAATCTGCTTATAACATATTCATCGCTTAAATCTTTTCAATTAATCATGTGTTTTGAAAACTAATAATAAATATTGAAATAAATGTAATTAAAACGTTGAAAAAATGCAATTAAATATTAAAATAAATGTAACTAAAATATTAAAATAAATTACAATATTAAAATAAAAAAGAATCAAAATGGCGGCCGATGATAGACGACCTAGTATTTAGAGAGCCTTAGATGTTGTGCTGGCAGTTGCAAACGTTGTCAAAGAACTGATAGCTCTGGAGGAGAGAATACATAGAAAAAGAAAGAAGTATGGATGTTCTATTATAATGTAATGTAATGCGTCTACCCCCTCTCAATAACATAGGCCTTATTTTCAATTTTATCATAATGCGTCCTTCAAGAGAAGGAAGACAAGAGATGATGCCGAGTCTGAACTCTGGGAGTTTGTCCCGCAAGTAGTGATATTTGTGTATAATTAATATAATTATCCTATTTATGTTTAAGTGTATTCTTTAAGTGTGCATGGACAATAAAGACGACTTGATGGAGTAGTGTCTGCTAGATGGTGGCCTAGAATTTTGCTAATTATTCCTATAATATTTTTATTACTAATGGCGAGTACTTAACTTTTCGTCATTCACCCATATGAAGCCAATATTGTGTAGACCAATTTATCGACAGAGTCGTTGTCCAGGTGCGCCAAGGAGGCTAATCTACGTTACACTTACAATGAGATGAGATGACGATGGAGATTTTTTGAATGCCACAGGAGAACCGGAGCTCCCAGAGAAAACCCTATGTTATCTGGACCACGGCTTGCCCAACACAAATTATAAATCTCGGATACGCCGGCAATCGAACCCGGATGCATAGGATTATAAGTCTAGCGCTCTAGACACCAGACCACCGTGGCGGCTAATCCTATAATATTATATTTAACATTTGAAAATTAATTGCAGTCGCTTATTTTAACATTATCTAGACAAATATCGCATAAGAAAATAAAAATTTAAATCCAAACACTCATTATTATTAATTGAGCTGTAATGATACCACACGCGACTATAATGTTAGGAAGTACTGGAGAATTCGTAAGGGTTAATGAAACAATAATTAATAAGAATATTTCTGTTTATTGAAATCACTCTTATATACTAGCTAATATAAAAGTTCCTTGAGTATTTATAGGAATAAAATAAATATGGATGAGATTAGTTTTGATAAAATTGTTCTTAAATGTAGATTTATATTTCTTCAAGAATGAAACCTTTCAAAAGAAAAGAAAAGATTAACTTTGAACTATTTATTAAACCTTAGTAAGATGTTGAAGGGGCCCAAAATTTTAATAAATGTAATTTTTAGTAACATTTCTGTACAAAAATGGATGATGTTTTGAAGGCTTAAAAAAGACAACAAAGATGTGAATATAAAATTTTATTTATGACAGCCGTATGTAGGCTAAATTTTTCTTAAAAATTTAAAGATGTGAATAATTTAAAATTTTTTTAAATTTCCCCTTCGATTGCATCCTTGCCTTTTTCTTTACGCACTTGTAATCCTTTACAAAAATCATATAAAACCAGATGTTTTTTTACAATTTCTCAGAACACCATTATAAAATTGCTGCGGCAAAAAAAAACCGCACAGGCGGCAATATAAATTTAACGCAGCAGATTGCAGAAGCCCGGCACACTTTCGCGTCGGTGTGGGTACTTTCTTCCGAAAGTACACTGTGGCGGTGGCACTTTGCAAGCGTTTCCCCACCGCTGCAAATTTTTTGCGTCGGTGCACAGTGTGTAATTTCAAGCGCTAGCCGAAAAAATAAATTTCACACCCCATCTTAATTCAAAATTTTATATGCGTTTATAACACTCCAAAGTATACTACCCAAGTGTAGACAAATGCTTACATCTGTTAGGGCCCCCCAAAACAGGCAAAGTTGTGTCTGCGATGATTTTTACGCTGAGGGCAGGCGCGATTTGTGTTTGATGGTCAAAGTGAGGAAGAATATAATATTTTTTTTTAATATACGGGGGATATAAAATAAAAGGTATAAAACTTACAAAAAACAATTTTTTTGCAAAAAATTATTATCTTATTGTCTAGAATAAGTGTCTGAAAAACTTTAGAGAGTAAAGTTCTATCTTATTACATTACTTTGAGTTGAATTTTAAAAGGTGTAGCCCATCACCCGCTAAAATTTTGAGGATATTCATTATGTTTTTGGCAAGAGTCGTTTTTTTTTCTGCCCCAGATGCAGACAGAAATACTATTAATTATTTTCAGACACCAGGGCCCCCCGAACCGGGAGAGCTTTTTCCAGGTATGGAACAATAGCGAAAAAAAGTGAAACCCCAAATATAATTAACTTTTTGGTCTCAAAGAATACTTAAGACTTTTTGCATAAATAAAAATTAATTAATTTTCTATCCCTAAAAATTCTTTAAGGGAAAAATACAACATGAATGAAAAATTTTTTAAAATAAATGTCTATGTTTGAACCAAAGAGGGTCTGAAATAAAATGTACAATATTTTAAATCTACTACAAAACAATTCCAATTTGAGTCTGCCGTACAAGCTTCGGGGACGCCCCGAAAACTTTCGAAGAACGGGGAAAGATAAAAGGGAAAAAAAATTTAGTCCATTTTTTAAAGAAAGATCCCAAAAAAAAGCTTTCTGCCCATATAGTTTAGAACTTCTGGGAAAAAGAGAGGGCCCCAATATTGTGGAGAGTTTTTATTGCATCACTTCAAGTGCGACAAAATCAAAAAAAACGTAAATTTTTTTTGCAGGAACAACCAACAATTGTCACCTAAAAAGGATCTCGCTTTGTTACTGATTTACAGTTACCCAATCAATATAAAGAATTAAGGAAAATGCAAAATTTTTTTAAAAGTTAATTTAAACCCACCGTTTAAATTATTGCGAAACATTGAAGATAGGATAGGTTCAGGGAAAAAAGGGGACTCCCTTTTTACATGAAAAAACAAAGCAGTGCAAAAAACGATACAAATACGCAAGAATTTTTTCGGGGGGTTTTTTCCTATATTGGGAATAGATGGAAATTTAATAAGTCGTTTACACTCTATCAAAAACCCTTTTTTTCTTGGGGTTTTTGCAATACGATGCGGGCATTGAAGTATGCAAGGAAGAAAGGGAATTATGTTTATGCTTAAAATAGTATTATACCAAAACCCCTTTTTACAAATTTTTGGCTATGGACAAAAGGCCCTCCTATTATACCTACTGGGAAAATCTGGGAAGCCCGGAAAGAGGAACAAATACTATATTAGACTTTTCAGAGGTTTGCAAGAAAAACATCAAAAAAGACACAAATCCGATTTTTTACTGAGGCTGCTTATTTTTTTGGACCCATCCCCAGCAAAAAATTAAAAAAGAGAAAATCGCTGTCGATTTTTAGTAGTCTGCTTTTTCCCCGAGCCTCTATTACTCTGCTGTCAAGGGAAAAGACTAAGGGCGGGATAGTCTGATGGGGATGCATCGGCTGAACGAATAAGATATGTAGCAATATTCCTTCGTCTTGCTTTCCCTTTTAAGCATTCCACATTATGAACATTAATTTATTTTTTTTACTCAAATCGATTTTTTGCAATATTACTAATTTTATTTTCAGTAAAAATAGTTGTTATTTTCATTTTCATTATTGAAAACTTATCTACTTCAATAATTATAAAACCCAAATTTTTGAAAATTGGCGATTATTTTCGAGAAATGATTTTTTGGGCCCGGGTAGACTCGCTAAATTACACACTGTCGGGTGGGGGGGCCCCTCCCTTTTTAAAAATTCATATCAATCGGGAAATTTAGCACAACCATGAGAACTAAAACTATTCAGCTAAAGCCTCCGAAATGTACTGCTGTCTTTTTTTACCCAAAAACACAAAAACATAAAATACATTAAAAAACTAGTCATGAAAATTCAAGTGTTTTCAATTTCGTTTTTGTGTTCTAGTTATTTTCAAGGTTGGATATCCCGTTTTTACTTTTTTTTCAGAACCATTCTGAAATTAAATCATGGGATTTTTACCTTCCCCCCTTTGAAAAATAAGAAAATATATTTAAGTATGTGTGTATACACATACATCATCAAACCCTACATACATACATACATACATACATACATACATACATTGTAAAAATTTTTACTTGGGAGGGGAGTGGCGGTGCACAACTTTTAATCAAGATTGTACACCAATATCCTGGGGTTTAAAACCCAAATCTTTTTGCAGTGTATATGGGGAAAGGGATATGCCACTTTGATAGTGATTTCCGTCGAACGGGACATTTAAGCCTGGCGACCCCCTTTTTCCCAAAATTTCAGGAGTAGGCACGGGACGCCGGGTTTCCCTTCTCCCCTTTATCTTTTAAAATTTTTCTCACCCCTTCCCACACTACCGTACACGAACATACACTCCCCTAGTATGATATAACTCTCTACAGAAAATATCACGCATAGCGGCCCCAAAGTGGCGGTAACTTGAAAAAGAGTCACGTCTTCCCTCTATCCGAAATATGGGAACAAAACCGTAAGTGAATGGTAGGCATTGCATATATACATATTTATCTGAAACAAACAGATTTCTTTCAATGCCAAAAAATTAAAAAATTATTTAATTATTGTATATAAAATATCACTTGTCAAACAACCAACCGACCACAAAGCATTGAACGTACCCTCAGAAAGAGAACTGCCTCGAAAAGCAACCTATTTTGTCGACTGGTCTTCTATAATATCAATTTTTTGTGACGAAGAAGGAATTCTGCATCTGTGGCATGAAGAGTAAGCTGATTTCGTAACATCCCGCGTTGTTTAATTTTAAAAAGAAATTTGCGCGCATTTGTGTTTTTCAATTTTTTTTATTCCCCCCCAATTTTTTTCTGAAGAATTTTTATTGGAAATTAACTATATAAAATTGTTTTTCCCCAAACATAGAATATGCTACCCAACAACATTTCATTTATAATTTGTCTTATATACGCAAAAAACTTTTAAAAACAAAGAAAATGTTAGAACTGATACCATAATTGACATTTTGTGTTATTTCTTTAAATAAAGACTCTTATTTTAAGAAAAAAATATATTTATGGTGGAACTGAATGACATATCCTATAGTTTAAGAAAATCGTTGTACAGAGATAGTTAGATGCATATTCATCCACATCAAATACTAAAATCACGTATTTTATGTTAAAATCTCAAATCGTATTTTTCAACATCAAAGTATTTCTCTTTATACTTGATAATAATTAAATAAGAAATTAATGTTCTAATAAATTACATTACTTTTCATTTAAATTTATCCTCTCTTATTAATGTGTATAAATTTAATCAAATTAAACTACTGTTACGAAAAGTCTTATTTCCGGGGTAATAGGGGCATAAATAATAATTTCTAGGTAATCTGTGGGTGGTGGTTCCCTTTTAAACTGCCCCTTCCCTGACCTTAGAATCTTATTATTTCACCACGAAAGGGAACCCCCATTTTAAATAATTAACTCTTGTGGGAAAATTTAAAACGCCAACAAATTAGAATATGGGCTGCATCCCGCCAATGTGAGTTAAAAAAGTAGGAAAATCAATTCATTAACGTTGATAAGAGGATTTCTTGCTGGGGGTTGGAGCTCTGAAAATTCCATATGCAAAGTTGTTTCCAAGGTTTTTGTAAAAAAACTAAAAATAAAACTTAATTTAATTAATCAAATCGACTGAGGTTCAGGCTGATATGTATACCTATTTTCAGGCATACATCTCACTTGACGATATGGCCCGAGGAAGAACAATTTTGAGGTCTACACTCCAACCTGATTAGTGAAAAATGTTATATCCTTGCCAAAAATACCCGACTTGACAGCTTACAGAGAAGGGGGGGCAGGTTTATGTTTCCCTCTTTTGTGTCAGCGGGCGCTGGGTAGAGTGGTAATGAACGGCTGACACGAACATATACATGCCCAAACCTTTTTTTTAACACTAACTTTAAAAATTTTGTCATTATTACTACCCCCCCCCTACCACTACCACTAAACAAAACTACTACTACTACTCCCCCTACTCTACTACTACTACTTTTTGTAATCCCGTTAGAAAAGCGCCCGAAAGGACTGTGGGACTGAAAAAGCAGGTTCAAATTTAATACAAGCCTCTATTTTTATGAGTGTCATTAATCAATTTTTTTTAGGGGGGTTTTAAAAAAAATTTAAAACTGAAAATTATTTATTTTAAAAATCTCCCTTCCCTTTTTTTTTCCAATTATTGATGGAAATTCTCTTTTTATTTTTTTAAACACAAAGGGGTTCTCATTACGACTTCCCAAAAAGGTAAAAAAACCCCCATTATTTTTTTCCCTCTCAAAATACTTTTTTTAAAAACACACCCTCTCCGCTCGTTTTTAACGGGGCAACCCGCCCCCCTATTTTTTTGTTCTCTGTCTGCCTGCCCTTTCCCCGATACTGCAAAGTCACCTGTTTGAAACTCTCGAAAACTAGAAAACGCAAACTAGCCCCACCCAATTTAAAAGAAGATAATACGTTTTATTAAATTGAAAAATTATCAATCCGGAAAATTAAACCAAAAATTAAACTAAATAATTTTTTAATTCAAAAAGCCCCCTAAAGCCAACTCAAAGTCTTTCCCGGGGCACTGTATTTACCACTACGCCTGGATTCCTTCTTGTAAACATAGACACGGAAACCCCGCCCCGTTACCATGGTTAGCCTCTCTTATGTTTGGGTTGATTTGAATGGTGCCATGGTAACATGCTAAAGGCGCCTTTTGTCAGGTCGGAAGTTGTTTTGGACAGACCATTGTCAGCGTTTAGTAATTGAGTGACGCCTTAGTGTTATCACTTAGGGGGTTCCAACTTGTCTTGGACAGTGGACAAACAACAACAAATAACATTACAATTTTAGATAATCTTTTAAAGAGATTTTCAACTACTTGTTTTTAGCGTTGAAAAATATTACTTTTTGGTGAAAAGGTAGTTGGGGGAGCTGTTTTTAAGGATTGGCCACGTGATTCCGGCATTCACCCTTCGGGAAAATCTAAAAAAAACCAAACCCAGGCAATAAAACCCCAAGCGGGAATCAACCCACGCACGGGTTTTTTAAAAGAGCTTTCCCCAGGGCGAAAAAAATACTTTTTTTCTTCATCGATAACATATTCCCTGATTACCCAAATATTTTTGTAAAAAAAGTTACCATAAAATCTATGAAACCTCCTATCTCTCTTTTTTTTATTCTGCCCCAAAAAAATGGGAATTTTTTATTGTGAATCCCGCGTCCCAGTTGTTTTTAAACAGCAGTGTTTCTTCGCTGTTTTTTGGTTTTTTCTAATTTTGGATAACTTTTAATAAAAAAATGGATGAAGAAATTTTTTTATTTAAAATTAGATATACGATAAATAGGTTTTTTAAATTATATATAAGGCCCTTTAAAAAGTTCAAAATGTACTTCGGCGACTCCAAATTTTAATTTTAATTACAAAAATGTCGCAATTGTAAATTCTGGCTTTTTGGGTTAATTTTGTTTCCCGTGTAATTGGTGATAAAAAGGTTTTTCACGTCTGTTCACGACCTTGAGAGATTTTTAAATTTTTTTTAGGCGGTGTATCTAGGGCGACGCTCTTGGTGCCTTTAAACTGTTGAGAGATTCAGGCGAGTACAGTCCTCACCCGAAGATACAACAAAACTCTATACTAATACCAGAAAAGTTCCCCAAATCTCCCCAGCCCCTCCAGATCATCAAGATTAACGTTAAATCCCCTTTTTAAATTTTTTGAAAGTTTAAAAAGGAGGTAGGTAAAAATTAAAGAACAGTAACAAACTATGAAATTTAAAAAATGATTTGATACATTGGCTTCAACAGTGCATTACATTTCAAATTCAGTTCACTTATGTCTTGGGAACATGTTCGGAGGAGCTATGCCATTTAAAATGCTTCTAAGATAAAAAGGGGAAAAAATTCTCTAAAATATTTAAAATATAACACCCCAAACCAAAAATCCGCCCCAAAAAATAAAGCAAGCAATTTTCGCCCAAAATTTAAAACTAGAAAAATTAAAAACATCAGGTGTCATTAAGGAAGGAAAAATCAATATTTTGGGCTTTATGGCTGGTATAACATGCCAATAAGTGTAATAAATTGCTAAAACATGGTGAAAGATGTTTTATTTTGCAACAGGTAAAATACCCGAAGATGTGCAAGAATCTATATAGAAACGAAGATTACAGCGAGTTCAAAAAATACTTTCAAAAAAAAGTCACGATTTCTACAAATGAATATTTACTTCCAACCCCCCTTTTGTCATTTGTTTCTTTTTCCCCAAGCTTAAGCCCCAGTTCCTAAAAGGAAAATAAACAAGTTGTATCCGAAGTTAAAATTTTTTGGGAAATTTGAAAAATGAGGTAGAAAAAAAAGATGCAACGAGGAGACAAAAAAAAGAGAATATCGGGGGAATGGCCTTTTTACTCTTGGGGGGGGGAAAGGAAGTGTTATACAGCTAAATATTTTAAAAGGTTTTTCTGAAACAATAAGTTCCAAATTTTTTTCCCACTTTTTCCCGGAAAAAAATATTTATACATTATTTTAATGGAAAAAAAAATCTTTACTAAAAAATGCAAAGTGGGCCCCTATCTTTTGCAAATACACGGGGGAAAAACTGATCCCTAAAATATGGGGCCCTTTTAATGAAAAAATAAAGCAAAGATTTTTTATTTGGGGGGTGTTTTTCTTATCTGAAGTAAAATTTTTTACAATACAAAGGAAACACAATAATCAGTGGGAAGAGATGAAAACCTTACAGACATCGAAAATTGAACCCAGAATCTCTTCATTATAAGGCTCCCCAGTACACTAGGGGTTGAGATGTTGGCTAAAGTTGCTTTACCCTTTTTAAAAATAAATAACTTATTCAGTTGTCATAAATAAACTTTTTTTTTTTTTAGGTGCGAAAAAAATGCCCCTTTTTGAACCACTGTCCACCCCTTTGAGAGGAGCACCGGGTCCCCCAGATAATTATATATTTCATAATTTTCTGGTCAAAGGAGTCTTTCACCCAAACCAGCATTCTCTCCAGTTCTCCATTTTCCGAATCCTCCCCGGTTTTTCCGCCCGATCCAAATATCTAAATTTCTATTCATCTGACATTTATATTCCGAACTTTTCTCCGTTTACCATTCCTTCCAGCACATCCTTCAGTAGGCAGTTTCTTCCAGCTATCCCCAACCCAAATTTCCCTTTTTTCTTTTCCCTGATCAGTTTCAGCATTATTCCTTTTCCTAACAAACTTCTTTTTCTCAATTTGTCTGTCCTTTTCCCCATCCTCTTTTTTCTCCATACCCAAATTTCAAATATTTGTAGTCACGCCCCCTTTCATAATGCCCACTTTTCCCCGCCATAAAAAACATATCACTAGTCTTTTCCTTAGTTCCGCAGATGATTTTTTTTTTTTCGTTTAAAAAGCTTCCTTTAATTCCCTTATCCCCCTTTTTGACTTCCGGCAGCAGTTCATATTACTACTTATTTCGCGTATACTATCCCCAAAATTTTGAAGTGCTTCCGTTAACCTCATATAAATGAAATTGGTGATTGATGCTTTTTGAATCACAAAATTGTGGAACTTAAAGGATGCGGATAAAGTAAAAAACGGACGGTGGGAAAAGTTTTTTTATAATCAGGGGAGGGAAATGTCAAAAAAAGTTGAAAATTTAATAAATCAAAGTACCAACTAAATTCGGGAAGCAAGAAGGAAAGTAGGCCTAAAAAGGGGAAGAAAAAACCTTTGTGGCCCTTTTACAAAAAGGTTCAGACAAGACTTTCAAAGTGACTTACAATACCATTCAGTGGGGAAGAAGAAATAGCTGTAGAAAATTTTTTGACAAAAAAAATCTCCCCATAACTTTTAAAGTTATTGATTTTTTTTACTTTTTTTGGCCAAGCAAATTGTCAATCGCCAGAAATTACTATTCTAATTTCACAGTCACACTCCTAGTAGAAATACTATCAGCCCCAAACATTTTGAAAATTACCCAAACCTACACCAGACTTATACAAGGTTTTGACTAAAGGTGACGTGAATGCGGTACAGCCCTTTTTTTAAAAACCGGGACATTCCATTGAATTCACGATTTTGGCTTACATATCTTGATAAAACAGCGGCCGGCGGGTTATTATTTTAAAAAATGATTTTAAAAATCATCACAGTTACCCGAACGACTGAAGTGGGGGGCCGGGGCCCATATTTCTGACCCAAAAGTAGAATTTGTGGATGAAAAAAACTACACATGGTGCAGAATGCGGAAATCATCACCCATCACTAGCCCCACCACCACCCTCCCATTCTGGTGTAAGATAGTCACCCCCTCATTTTTACCTGGGTAACCCTATGAGGGAAAAGGGACCTTAAAATATTTTCGTTTCCCTTTCCTTTTGGGGAAGCTTTAGGTAAATTTGACATTTTAAAAACACACCCCCCAGTTATAAAAAAAAGAGCCCCAGTTTTAAAAAATTATATATCTCATTGTCATTAGGCTTTGGCCCATTAAGATCTCTGTGCCGAGCAACAATTCAAAATTTATTACTGTTAATAATATTCCTGCAGAACGGGACCATTGTATTATTCACCTGACATGTTAATTGGGAACTTTAAATCTGAAGTCTGACTAGTGTAATTTAGCTAGCCCCGATGTATGCAATGAAGGGAGAAAAAAACGGCCCCACCCCTTTCCCCATTATCTCTTGGCCTAGTTGCCTGAAGGGGTGCCTTTCTTGGTATCACTTGTAAGGTTCAGACCTGTCTTCGGACAGTTGATGCACGTTGGGCGAATCCGGGAAATGCGTATAGTGTTTTTGGGGAAACCCGGGAAAGGGAAAAAAGATTTTTGGGGAGTTTGGAGACGTAGGGGGGGGAGGATAATTTAAAAATGGTTTTGGGAAAGGGGGATATGATTGGGGGAAAATGGATTAATCTTCCTCAGGATGGGGACGTAAGTGCGGCAATGAACCCCCGGGGTTTCCCTTAAAAAGCCATAAGTACACTTCCTGCCTGGGATCTGAAAGGAGGGGGTCACGCGGTGGGTGAAGAAATTACTATAGTAGTTTGCTCGCGATGCCTCCCCTGTTTTACAAACGAGTCTAACGGGCAAATGCTTTCAGTTCCCAGGCGACTAGTGTAACCCAAGTAATGTTTTATTTTCTTGATTTATCATCACAACCCGTACATAAATCAAATCATTAATGTTATTTTTCCCAAATAAAAATAATTAAAACTTTTGTGCATTTTTGGGGTTCCCGTTAAAACAGTTCAAGCAAATGAGGTAGGTAGAAACGATTTTTTCGAAACCCCGTTCAGACTTGCTTTTTTTGGTGAGGATTCCAAGGTGGCTGCGATGATGGCTACCCTGCGTGCTCCTTGCTGGCCCCCGTGTTGCCACGGTGATGGTTGTTGTTCTCAAGGATTTTCCCACAGTTAAAATTGGGAAAATCATCTGCTGTTTCACCCTTTCCCAAACACCATGGTAAAAAAAAAACTAAACCATGGGTAAAAACAAAGTCCTACATTAACAATAGTAAAAAAGGTAATTAAGCCATAAGTGAAAAAACAGCTGGGCCCGTTTTAATTTTGTTTTTTAAAAAAAAAAAGAATAGGCCTAAAAAGAAAGAACAGGTTTGGGGCGGGAAAAACAACGAACATCGCGACATTTTTTCAGTGGTGATATTTATATTTTTTGGTTCCAGTCTGCAAATCATCACAAAAAATAGAAAGAACCTACCCTCGAAATCCAGCAAGCTACCCAAAAGCGGCCCCCAAAACCATTCCCTTCCAGCAAGTGGGGCACGCGGGGGTAATCAGCGCAGCCCCCTTTGGGGAATCATCACGGAAACTGGCACCTTTAATTGGGCTTAAGATCTAGAATCAATGACGGGTTAGGTTAGGCTTGATTAGTTTAGGTTTTTGTTTGGTAAAAGCCAAAAAAAATTTTAAAAACCCCTAAACAACCAAATCTAACCTTCACTGTTTCCCAGATTTTTAAAAACTTGATCTATTTACATTTTGAAAACTAGTTTCTACTTTTGGGGTTTGGGTTTTTGACGGATTTGGGGTTTTTTAAGGTAACATAGCCTACACGAAACATTTTTTTCCAAAAAGAAACTACGACTCCATTTATACATTATGCTATACGATTTAATTAGGTATATCTATGTAATAATTTTTTAAGAATTTACATTCAAATAATTATTCGTGCAACTACATTTTAATTTCTTATTATTATTTTGATATGTACAAAAGTTCTGTTAAAATAAAAAATATTGAAAAAATTGGGCGTCTAAAATTTTAAATTTTCTTGGCCGTAGTCTAAACTTGCATCTGCCTGGACTCGCATTATGAAGTGAACACTAATTGACCCCTCATGGGGGAATATTCTCATGAAGTTTGGCCAGTGTCGGGACAGGTGCTCACTCAGCATTATGATGAATTTGGGGGCTACGACGGGTAGCGAAATCCTGTTTTCCAGAACCAGCTAAAAGGGTTGGGGGGGGGAGGAGGATCAAATGTGAACACCCAGTTCCCCCGTTCTAGTTCATCTATGCTGAGGCATGTGGACGTGGGGTTTGAGGCCAGCGGGCCCTTTTTATTTTGGTCCTTCGGGCTGCCACGCCACGGTTTAAAAAATAATTAAATTTAAAAAGTATAATTACTTCTCCGGGAAAAGAGTGTTGCAAAAAACAATCTGGCAGTGGTCTCAGCACTCGCGGGGAAATGGGTAAAGGGTAAGATTTAAGAAATATGCCCGTCTTGAAATTTTGAATATAAATAGAACTTAATAGATAACAACTCGATGTTGGATTAAGATTTAATTTGGGTGTAAAATTTTAATTTTTTAGGTCTGTTCGGGGAGGGGACCAAAACACCCGCCAGCAGCTACGGATGCACCCCAATGCATCTCTTATCCCCCGGGTAAGAGACGCCCCCCGGGGTATACTGCGCTAAACCGCTAATCTAAGGCATCGACGTACCCCAAAATTGGGGGAAACCGCTTTTTTTCCTGCAGATCGGGATTTGCGCTGGGAGCTTAGGTTCCTTTCCCCTTTTAATTGATTACCTGAGTGCTTTTTACAATTTTCCCCAAACGGAAAAAGGAATGTCTAAACCTATGGTGTATCCTAGGCCTCATCTCGGAAATAACATTGCTATCCCCAATTCCATAAACCCGCTAAATAACCACTAGTTAATATAGCGTCGTTAAAAATCAAAAAATTAAACAATGTGTAATAAAGGAAAGTTGTAATCCCTTTTCTTCCTACAATTCCTGCCCAAAGAAAGTGGGGCTTCCCAAAACGGACAAACGGCGTGTGAAAAAAACCCCCAAAATTTTTTTTAGGTCTATGAAGAATGAATGCAGATTATCCGGGCTTCCTGTTTAATTTAAAATTTTTTCCCTGGTGAGAAACTTATCTCCAAAGTACATTTGACTTCTACAGAAAATAGTATTTTTTTAAAAAACATAGTCTCTCAGTCTCTTTTTTGTTCTATTTGCGAACCCTTTTGATTTTTTTTTTTCGATTGAAGATATAATTATGAAATAGGAATAAGTAAAATTTTTCTATCAAAAAAATTTTGGACACACTATCACCATCATCATCATCATCATCATCATCTTCTTCTTCTTCTTCTTCTTCTTCTTCTTTTTCCCAACATCATGGGTTAGGTCCAAGGGCCCTTTTCCCGATCTCATGGTAGGTGGGAATTGATCCACCCTCTTAAACCCTTCTTTTTATTTCATTTTCCGTTGTTTTAAAACTGCATTTTTTTGTTTTGGGATGGTCGTCCATTCGTTGTACAATAAGGTTAAAAAGAAGGGGCCCCGGGACAAATGTCAAAGTTTCAGAAACTAAAAATTGCGCATGCCCGTCCCCTTGAAGTTCCAGTTCACAAGATGACAAAATTTAAAACCCAAGAAATGTCTTATTTTGAAAATTTTTAAGCAGAAAAAAAAAAAAGTAAGAGGAACAGGGGGAAATCTTATTATCTACAGCAGGAAAGATATACCTGAAAAAAACTGCATCAGAACTGGTAAGTGAAAGAACGTTTGTATATCAATATAAGCTTAACCTAAAAAAATTTAACAAATAAAGACAACCCGGGAAAGGGGAGATATTGTATATATGAAAACAGATATGAAAGAAAGGATAAAGGATTTATATACGGAAGTCTAAAATTATATATAGGCCTATGTACAAAATATCACTTAAAATTTTACGTAAGATTTTAAAATTTTTTTCGGGGATACTATCGGGGGTGGTGGTTAGCTTAAAAATCTGCATTTCAGGACAAAAAACTTTTAACCCATTTGGGTGTTTTTTAATTAACAAAGATAAAAAAAACAATTATTTATGGACGTCTACAGGGGGAAAACATTTTTTTTTTACTTCAATTTTTTTCGTAAATTGGGGGTTTTTAAAGTACTTCTTTTCCCCCCCCTCTACTAAAACTTACAATCGTCCTCCTCCCCGAAAAGGGGGGCCCTATGCAGTCAAAGTCGCCCCAAAAAAGTAATTATGAGTATAGTACGTTCCCGAAATATGTTCGCGTTTTCCAGAACGAAAAGGGGGCTTTTTAATTTGAAACATATTCTCCGGTCTGTTTTCGTTTCCCACGTCCCATCCCAGTTTCCTCCATCCGCTTCTGCTGCCCCCCTGTAAAGGCTGGGGGCGGGGTGTCTTAGCCTTTTCTGAAAACATTAATTTTTGTTAAATTGGACGTCTACGTAATATTATACAACTTTTTAAAAAAAAACCAAAAAAAAGGCCCCCTTTAAGTAATTAACTGTCACGGATTGCTCCCCCCCTACAACCCTTTTCGACAAAAACCCCTTGGGTGGACAGTAGATAGCATGTCTGAGTAATTTTAGCTTTTGGGGCGGGGAGAAGGAAGACTGAATTTACAGGGGACGTAAAATTTCTCTTTTTTAGACTTTTTAAAAAAATTATTTCAACATGAGTTACTAGTACGAAAAACGAAAACCTAATTGGGAAATTTGGTAAAATAGCTTATAGTGGGATAATATACAAAAAATGAAGCCTGTATCAAAAAGAAACGGCCAAATTTTCAAAAAAGTTTAAATATCCATATTTTTGATTATTTTTTAATTTAACTTCATTCTCTAATTGTCGCTAACGTGCTTAACCCGGGGATAATAGACACTACATAATGAATACGTCCCAATGGATAGCTCAGTTGGTGAGTAAATACATTATTGTTAATACATTGGGTTTCTATACTTTGATTAAACAAAATCTAATGGAATTTCCCTCAAAATCGCGATATTTCCCCAGTTTTCGTAAATGGATGAACTTTTGGATGAACTACTTTTTTTCCTCCTGACCCAGTAAAGGGTTTATTTAAAATTTTACGCCGATCATCGAACTCCAGTCGTGGGGGAAAAAAGGGGACAAAAGGTGTTTCCGGGTTTTCAACCTTAATCCAAAAAAGCCAGGTTAATATGAGAAAAGTTAGTAAAAAAAAAATAATGTCCCTGCCCAAAATGAATTGTGATGTCAATCCTGCACTTGAAATAATTTTTAAATTTAAATATCGGGTCCAGCTATAAGAAGGGGCCATCCCATGCCACATCACGTAGAAAGTGTACATTTCGTTTTATTTATCCAATGAAAAGGGAAAAATGTTGTTTGTCTGAAAACGTTCTGTGATGATTTGATTACATCTCGACGCATTCAGATTCCCTTAAAAAAAAATTTAAATCTGAAATCAACCTGGGTGATAATCGTGGAAAAATTTTCCAATCCCCCCCAAAAAAACTGATGGGGGAAGGATGAAGTTAGAGGCATATTAAAATCCCCAACAGCCCAGCCAAGGGGGCCCACAGTAGGCAAAAACCGAGACCCGGGAAAACTTTTTCACCTGGTTTAATTTGGGAAAAATTTTAGGCTTTTTAAAAAATTTCTCAAATAGTCAAGTCGGGGAAACTTTTATAGAGACATTTTTTAAATTTGAAAATTTAATTTTAAATTTTGGGGCCCGAGATCAGACACTTCAAGTACTGTATTAAATTATTTGTTCAACTTTTTTTGATCATGAAAAAAAAATCGATAGAAAGTAATCTGCACCATGGGAAAAGGGGGAACAGTATAAAAAAATTAAACGCTGACATAAAAAAGTTAAAAAAAAATAAAGATATTGGTTTTCTCTTTTAGATTTGCAAAGTCTTGTTTTCCCTTTTCCCAACATTCAAATATTTTTACCAAGACAACTTAGTACATTTAAAATTTGCTGTTTCCAATGCAGGAGAAAGGGTATACTACAATGCACTTGTAAAATGAATGTCAGCCAAAAAATCAGCTGAAATTGCCTCTTTGTGTTTCAGTATGTTGAAATAAGTATGACATACTGTCAGAGGGAGAGAGAGACGATTACTTGTTTGGGCTGACCGTTTGTAGGCCCGAACAATCCTGGGCTATGATATTTTTTAAACAATTTTGCTTTACAAGGGGACTGTACCGCAGTAGAGCAGAAGTTCCTTGTATCAGAACAATTTTCCCGGAGAGTTCATCGTTGGGGGCAAAGAAAAAATTTTTCCGGAACTGAAAAAGCATCAGTTGAGTGGGGGGTCAATTTTTAGGGTGCATCAGTTTAGGGCGGCATCAGTTTTAACCGGGGCCACAGCAATTTTTCTTCCCTTTTGCAGACTTACAGTGGCGTAGCGCCCCAAGTAAGCAAAGCTCAACTTCCCCCGAAAACCCCCAAAAAAGCCCCGCAGTTTAAACAAAATTATTTATTTAATTTTTATACAATTTATATTTACCCTTAAATATTGGGGATGAGTTTCAGGATGATTTGTGATGCAGCAGTAAAAATGAAGCCTGCACACACCAGCTTCCAATCTCCTCCACTGCACTATAAGCAGACCGTTTCTTTCACGCATTTTTTTCTGTGTAAAACCCCGGAAAATTTTTCCCTCCCTTTTTTAACTAAAAATACCCTGGTCGCAAGGCTCTCAAAATTTTGCTTTGGCATTGAAAAATTTTGGGTTTTGACTTAACCCTCTCGTGGTTGTGTTCAGTTGAAGTGTTTGTGTGCGGGCTGATTAATAAATAATGAGTGAAATAACAGTTTTGACACTATAATTTATTTTAATTATTTTTGAGGGCAATTTTAATTTGGTACCAAGAAAGCTTAGGAACAAAAGTATGTTTTAAAAAAAAACGACCGACTCCCCTTTCTGTCAATAAAGGACACAACCAAAAAAGGGAACCCTACTTACAAATTTACTAATATTTTATGTATTGACCTTAATATTGTGATTTTCAAATATAACAGGGGGGGTTTTTGTTAATTTAGACGTATAGTACATGTCTGTTTGTTAGATATATATTAAACCTAAATCATATTTTACTACTCCATTTGAGGTGATTCTTTTCGTTTTACTTATGAGGGTTTCCAAAACCCAAAATTCGGGGGGTTTACTTAACTTGACTATTATTTATTTTAAGACTATATTTTTTCAATAGGTTTTCCCTTTTTCCCCATACATGAAAAACAACCCGGTTAGCTTCCCTGCTCAAAATTTCATGCTACGCCACTGCAGACTTAGGACTCTCTGTACATTTTACAGGTAGGGTTAAAAAAGCTGCCCCGTTTAAAATACTCCCCTACCGATAACCGGTCTTTCAGGTTTTAAAATATTTGTTTGAGTGCCAGTAAGGGGTTGTTTAATATCTAGTTTTACTTTCTTGGATAATAGTAGGCCACCCGGAAACCAATTCTATTTAAAATTTCCCCGGGCTTTTCTACAAAATAATTCTTCTATATAAACTTTTTTTTCTCCTTTTTCCTTTTAAAATATATAATTATGTAAGGTTTTTATTTATAATGCTTGAAGGGAAAAAACTAGGCTATCCCCAAAAAGGCCCCAAAGGATGGGACTAATTTAAAATTTAAAAGAACGCTTTTTGGAACGCCCCCACCGGCCCCTTATTAGTTCCGTCTATTAACAGTATCGGAAACCTATATTTCAAGGGGAAAAAAACGCATCCGGTTCTATGAAATTTGATATAAAATAATCAACCCAAAACCTGGGGTTCTTTCATTAAAGGTTGGTTTTCTAACTGAATCTTCAACAAATTCATCTCCCATTTCATTTGGAGAAAGGAAAATTTAAAAACCCAATACCTAAAATAACCATTTATCGTTTCATATTTTACCTTTATACCATTGGAAACCCCAAGGGCTGAATTCTTTTTCCCCCAAGCCCCGAGTAAATAAAATCTGCGACCTTTTGATGAATATGGCCACACAATATTTACGGCTTTATGAATAGCTATTTCGAAGTCAGGGACAATAAATGAAGGCTGAAATGTGTAGCCCAAAATACCACAAATGCATTTAAATCACGAAATAAAATTTTTTCACGCTATGTCATCCCCCTAAATTTGGAAAACTAACCAAGTGCTCAACTGATGTATACCCAAAAATATTTTTGCTCAACTGATGCATTTTTTTAAACCTTTCGCGCTCAATTGATGTACACCCCGTTTCCTGCCGTGCGATCCCCCGTTTTCCTTGATTGAAAAAAAAAAAAAAAGTTTGAATGTAATGATCCCCCCCTGAATGGAGGTATGTGATGGGTGGGAAACTTTCAATTTCACACTATAAAAGAAATGAGCCCCGAATGACTTTGTTGCTATTAATACCTTTAAATTATCATGGGCGGATCCACATTTAAAATTTTTTACTTAGATGGTTGGATCCATGCAGAAGATCCAAATGCTTGTATGGCCAGACATAGTCGCAACACTATTGAATCTTGGGTGCGCCCCGGGTTTCTAAAAAAAAAGAGGAAATCAGCCACAAGTCACCATCCCGATACAAACAATTCAGTTTTCTTTGTTTTATAATGCACTTCTTCCTCTAACAGTAGAGAAAAAAAAAATTTTTTTTGGGCATGTGTAAATACATTTATGAACAACATAGGAGTTCTATTTGTTTTCCTTCCCGGGTGAACTTTTCATTTTTCATTGACTGTGTTTGTCTGTTGAACTTTTTCAATTTTCTTCTTCTTTTTTTTTTTAATTTCTGTATATTGGGAAAAAAGCTTTCTTTTTAAGTTTGGGAAATAAAAAACAATTTAATGTTTTAAAAGTTAGAAAAGTAATAATTGTATGGAATATTTACATTAATTTTTTTTTTTAATATATATTATTATTTTTTAATATACAACGTTATTCTATAATGATTTTTTTCTGGATATATAAAAAATTTCTACGTACAGGGGAAATTATATAAAAAGGGGTGAAAAAAAACCTAAACAAGGTAAAATATAAGAAAGAAAGGGACCGGGGACCACTGTATTATAATACAAATTTTAGACCGGGGTTTCCCCGACAAAAAAGTATAGATGAAAATAACTCAAAGGACTGACAATTTTTTTTTTTCCTGTAAAATCATACAAATTTGATATACAACCTTCGAAATAAGGGCTTTTTAAATATAGCCTCAATTTTAGTTTGTTTATCCCAAAATTTTTATCATTATCTACCCTTTGGGATCCTGAAGAAAATTTCTTGGTCTATCATTTCGACTTACGAGTACTATCCTTTAAAATGACAATATGTCACTTATCTTCCAAAAATGAAAAAAGATTAGAACTTACTACAACCCCTCATTTTGCGTCACTTTTAAAAAAATAAATTCTCGACATTTTTTTACTTATTACTGTATATTTTTAAAAATCACAAAGACGAAACAGGGTGAGCGAAAACAGGTCTAAAAGCATTTTTTTTTTTTCGGGATCAAGGAAGCTGAAAAAGTAGGTTATTTTATGAAAATTTAAAAAAAGCTTTTGAAGAAAAAAAACAATACATTCTCTTTGTATTTCAAACGATTTTTTTATTCAATTGACTGGTTGATATATTTTGCAAAAGTTGTATTATGATGTTTATTTTTTGGGGCCGGCACTTTCATATTGGGGGACGGGTGATCCGGGGTTGCACTTTGGACGTGGATTCTTTCCCCCTTGGGCTGATTACCTGGTTGGGGTTTCTTCAGAGGGTTTTCCCAACCGTAAGAAGAAAGTCAGGTAATCTATGACAGATTCTTGGCCTCCATCGCCAAATACCATCTCTTATCACCAATTTCATCGAAACCCAGTAATTCATAACTGTCGTTAAATAGCAAGTAAAAAAATATTAAAGGGAAAATTGACTTTGAAGGGAAAAACGTTAATTCCGGGGGAACTAATTTTGGTTTTTTTCCAAAAAAATGCCTGGGAGAATACAACTTCTCCCATAAAATCCCGTACAGGGGGTTTCTTTCCGAAACGGGCCAGTGTTATCGAAATAAAGAAATTCCTTACAGCAGGATCGTTTTTTTAAAAAGCCTTTTTTTTATGTAATTTTTTGATTGGTTCGGGAAATTTCCCTTGTTTGTCGGCCATTTTTTCCCCGAACGCTATAAATCCGTTCTGACTTTTATGGATGAGGCTTGGGTTTTATCCCCCTTAGCTATACCTATATACCGGCCCTTTCATCCGGAGATAAAACTGGGTGGCAGAAAAAGTTGTGACAGCTTTATCCCTCCGGGTCGTCCCATTCATCCCAGCCATCCGTATTATCAAAAAACATTTTCCCCTTGTAATGGATAAAACCATATAACCTTCAAAAATTTATAATTTTCCCTTCTATTTCCCGTTTTTGTGAAATTGGGAAAGGGTTTTTTATTTTTCCCTCTTTCACTTCTTTGGGAGGGAAATTTTATAGCAGGCAGAGGCAATGGATATTGGGTGAAAATGTAAAAAAACAGTGCATTTGAAAAGCCTTCCCGTGATCCCTTACAAAGAGTTTTTCTATTTACTTGGGTTTATAATTATTTTTTTCAATTATTTCCCGGGGGAAAAAGGGAAATGGGGCCCCCCCTACACCACTATTTCCTTTGGGTTTGTTTTCTAAAAAGGGAGTGCCCTTTTTGGTATCACTTTGGGGATTTTAGACTTTTCTTCGGACAGTTGACTAAACAACAAACAACAATTATTTCAAAAGCCACAGTGGTTTAGTCAACTGTCCAAAAACAGGTCTGAACCCCACAAGTGATAAAATAAACCCTGATGAGGCAATAGGCCAGAAAATAAAAGGGGGGATGGCCAATTCTTTTCCCCCCCATTGCATACAAGGGATTACCACATATTACACTAATCAATTTAGGGTGCATACAAACATACAAACAATTTTTTTTTATTACAGATTGAGGGGTTTTGCCTCCCGGTCGGGAAAAAATTTTTATTGTTTTTTTTTTAGTTTTTAATTAATTTAGTAGTTTAAATGTGAAATGGCATTTGTCCTGCCATTGACACCCGCCACTTCGCCTCCGTTTGCAGTGGTGTCGAGCGAGAAAACTAGACTGCTGAAAACTGGAACCGCGTCTTTGGGGATGAATCCCGGTTCTCTTTGGGCTCGGCGACGGTCGTAAAGGGTATTTTCTGGGGACCTCGTGGTGCGCCCCCCTCAATCTTCATTTGCTGTGGGGTGACAAACCCCCACCCCTGCTGGCGTGCTGGTCTGGGGTGCCATCACGTACCACATCGGTCACCCCCCAAAATTTATACGAGGGGGAAAAAACGGGGCAGCATTATGGGAGGACATCCTTCGGACATGTGTTGCCACCATGGCAAGGTTTCCGAGGTCTTTTTTCCCGCGGGGTAATCCGGCCGCACACAGCAAAAAGTTTCACCGGGAATGCCTCCACGTGTCACGATCGCCAGATTTGTCATCAATCGAACAGTCTGGGATCACCTGGAACGCCAACTCCACAGCCCAGGAGTTTACAAGATATAGAGAACCAGTTGCAGCAAATATGAACAGATATGCCACAGGATACCATAAAAATGTTATGCCTCCATGCCCGGCCACTTTACAGTTTAACCCAAACTAGAGTAGACAAACAGGTACTAAAAGGCCTCAATTCAGTGGTCATTTTTCAGCAATAAAATTATTATTTTGCTCTAATATTGTAATCATTTACATACTCAATTTACGATCATCCATATCAGATTTCATGTAATTACCAAACTCCTTTTTGGTGCGTGATTTTTTTGTCAGTGTATAAAAAAACAAGGCCTGTGGTGGGGACTAGTATCTCCTCCACAAACCACCTCGTCAACAACTGTCCTCATTCTGCGGGGATGGAGTCCACAAGATTATGGAACAGGTCTAAATTCTGGCCGCCTCCTCCCAGCATCTAGAACAGTCCCACAACGTCAGCTGTCCGAACGGATGGTTGTTCTGCCCAATTAAGCGCAGGACCCCTTGACTGTAGCTCAAAGTTTCAATGGGATTCATATCTGGTGATTTTGGAGGCCAGTCGACCAGGTGACATCAGGCCTCCTCGAAACATCTTTTAATCCAGTTGGCGATGTATACCGGTGATTATCTTGCTGGAAGAAAAATGTTCCTTCTGGATATCGCTCGGCGGGAAACAATCATTACATTAGCCAAAATGTGTTCGTAGACTTCAGCCGTAAACCGACCGTGGATGCGTTCCGGAAGTCCTGCCCATCGTGTGAGATCCACCCCCAACACGCGACCTAACCTATTAAGTCGTTTATGAAGCGTTCATCATATCGGTGGCCATCCATCGATAAACTAGGCAGGACCATCCCCTGCTCTGGAGACAATTACGTCGTCAGAGAAATGATATTTCTCCCAAACGAAGTCCGGCCGAGGTAGAGCCCCGGACGGGAAGTTATGCACCAGCGGGGACGCATTTTAGTTCGTTTGTTGGACTCGCCTCACTCAACTGGAAGGGTGTTGGGTTATGGTTACAGCATTCCACTGTTCAGATCGTTCTGCTACTACCGCTATTGCTAATACTGAAAACATTGTCCTTCTGAGGCCCCTCATTATGGCATTGTCTAATATGGAAATCAAGAGTAGTTCATAGTCAAGAACAGAAATAGCATAAAATGTATGGAAATTCATGTCAGAAGAGGTTGTAATGGAATACAAATTCCATTGAAAGCGTGTGTGCAAGAGTACTGGCTGTCACTGGCATTTCAAACCCGAACCTTGGCAAAAATAAAGAAAGGGTAAAATTTGAGGCAGGAACAGCAGATTCTTTCTCCACCCGGAAAAATCACAGCCAAAAAGGGAAGATTGTTGCAGCTGTAGACAGTTTTGATGAGGAAGCCCTGAAACTCATCTATAATTTCTACGCTACGCATAAGCAGACGCCGACTCTGCAATCGTCTTCAAAAATGGATATCAGTGTATGATTATTGAAGAAAGCAGAGACAATTACATTGAAAGTGAGCACATGATGGACGGTATTTTGGAGAACATTTCATAAACTTATGGACATCTGATTCCAGCACATATCAGTCGCTGATTCGGACGGATAATAAGAATAAAAAGATGGAATAGCGGGATAATTTCATTAGGTACCTTGGGACTCTTGAGTAGGAAAGTGGTGATAGTAAGGTAATACGAATGTTTTTAGAAAGAGATGAAACGGATATGCCTCCGCTCTGACATTGAGAACCAGAACCCAAACAACCCCACTCTTCTACCCTGCAGTAGCGGTCGCTGTAAAAAAAATAGGTGAAGTGCTGTTCACATACACAATGCATGAACAGTTTTACCAATATAATGAGTAGGCTACTATTCGTAAACTACGTAAAATTTTTAAAAGTTCTAGAACACATGCAAACAGGAAAATTAATTTATTTCAGGACTCATCCAATTTCTTGCATACCAAGTCAATGCTCCTACATTTTAAAGCAGCAAACCTGTAGAGATGTCTTCATAAATGCCTGAGTTTAACTGAGGGTGAACAGTTTTCTCTATAAAGCTATGGGCTAATAATGAAAATCTCTCCCGGATGTAGCATTCAGTGAAGTTTTCAATCCTTTCAAATGGAAAAGCTTCTTTCATCGGAAGAATTTTTGTTATTTTATACAACTCTGTATTTCTTGCACTTTTAAAACAAATTACAAATGGAACTGTAGGTCGTCCAGAATTTAAACCATCATTTTTATCCTCATATTTAAGTCTACAAAAAAACATTTCTAATAAATTACAAACCGTGTCATTCGGGATACATATTTCGCACTCATTAATCAACATTTTCATGTTTTGTACCTAAGTATTTGTATAATAGCACTATAGTGATTAAACATGTCATATACACTATGATGTAGGATTAATATACTATGTACACTTATCACTAATATATTCTAAATACATTAAATAATAAGTTAATATAAAATACACAATATTAAACTACATGGTAATTTTAGGGTTAAACTTTCAAATACAAGCATTGGAACAAAACTGACAAGGTCATGAGTTCATGAGAAAAATAATGGCGGAAAACAAATTTTGAAACTTTGGGAATGTATGGTATATTCGATAAAATAACATAGAGCCAGCTAATTTACCATTGCGGGGGTGGATGTTTGGAAACAAGAAATGAGAATACTATTCTCGAGTCAGGTAGTACATACTGTAAAATTTCACAGCCCTTAAACAATGCCCCTGCCTTGGAGACGGCTTCACCCCTTTTTGTTATTAGTACCGTTGATCTGCAACTGGTTACTCCGTCACAAGAAGTCTGACAGTTCTCGAACTGAAAGACTCAGAAAACCCATTCACTCATAAATCTTTCTTTAGTGTGACGTCCGTCATGGAAACCAAGTGCTGTATGAGAATGGGAGCCCAATAATTTCACCTTCACAGTATTGTAAGTTCCCTAGTCACCGCCGGGGCTCGTAAAATTGACATTATTCTACTCAGCAGACGGTTACAAGTTACTATTTATACTATTTATATAATGACTGAAAAGAAAACTTTTTTATTTTAGAAATACGTATCGGTAATAAGTGGAATTAATTCTTAATATGAGACAAAATTGTGTTTTCCCCGTAAATACGTGAAGTGACACTTCACCTACTTCACCTACTGCCCCTGCTACCCTGCTGGCCGGCAAAATAAAACTTCACGCAGGTTGGACCATAACATCTCGTCTCAGCTCTAGCATTCGCTGAAATCGCTAGACGTCCACGGTAAGCCCTCACACAGTAGCTGCGCGGGGCCATACGGGGCAGGTCAAATACAACGTTCGCGCGGGGCCCTTACTGTGGCAGCCAAGCTGCAGGTTATTTTTTAGTAAAGGGTTTTTTTGACCTTTTTTAACAGCTTAGGTTATTTAGGCCTGAATGAGATAAGGTGATAATGCCGGTGAAATGAGTCCGAGGTCCAATACCAAAGTTACAGCATTTGCTCATATTGGGGTTTAGGAAAACCCGGAAAAACCTCAACCAGGTAACTTGCCCGACCGGGAATCGAACCCAGGCCACCTGGTTTTTGCGGCTGACGCGCTAACCGTTACCCCACAGCAAGCTATTAAGTTTCTGCTACAAATATCACAAATATAAGTATCCGGACCCTTAATAATAATAAAAATATAATGAACGGGAAATTATTGTTTATCCTTATTATAAAAAAGTAATAAGTCCCTCCATTTATAAAAATAAACAACTGGATTGAATTGCTCAGTAAAGTTTCATAACCTGCCTTTTGAGTTGAACCTAAATATCCTTTACAATTATTAAATTATTTTTTTCAAACTAACAAACCTCTTGATATTCATATGTCAAATACAATCAAGTGTTATTGGATGAAAAAGAGTCTAATTTTTTTCATTTTGTCCGTTTTTAAACGGGGCGAAATGAAAAAATTAGACCACATTTTCCCTAAAAAAATTAAAAAACTTTATTTTGTTAAAAGTTACTAATCAATTTTTAAAAAAAAAAAATCATTAAAATTAAAACCTAATAAAATTAAAATAATAATAATAATAATAAAAAAAAAAAAAAAAATAATAATAGGCCAAAATTATTATTATTATTATTATTTTTTTTTTTTATGGGATATTGTAGCTTTCTATTAAATCACATCAGTCTGAAAAATTTGCTTTTACAATATCAAAAAGTTTTCGTTAATCGGGGTTTTTCCTTATTTTTTTTAGTCAAGCTTTTTAAATTTTGTTTTTAAACTGCATATCTGTAAATCCTCTGACTGAGGCTCTTAAATGTACATCCATTATCAGGAATAGGCTCATCTTTTGACGAATGTGTGAGGAAAACAATTATTGTTTTTATCATCTGAAGTCTGATAAATGAAATTGTGTTATGGCAATGTATGAATGGGGGGGAAAAGGGAACTGGCCATCCTACCCCATTATCTCCTAGCCTGCCTAGTTACATAAAGGTCCCTTTCTGGTATCACAAATGTGCAGACCTGTCTTGGACAGTTGCTAAACAACAATCTGTCACATTTTTTTTTACAAGCCGGGTTTTTTTTTTCAAACTCCTAATCTTTCTTTCCCTTTTTCTGTAACTCACCTTCCATTAATGTCAATCTTTTTGAGACTGAGCATATAATTGTTTGAACTAATAGCATCAGGAACATGTGAACAATTAAATAAGTTACATTGTCTTTTCTGAGACCCCCATTAGGTAATTATTTTTTTCTCAATCCAAAAAGGGTTTTTAAGAAAAATAGAGACTAAGGAATCGACAAAATTTCCATAAAGATTGGAAAATTAATCAATTCTATTACTAAAAATAAACTTTTTTTTACACTATGCTAAACCTGGTTGTGAAAAGAAATTCCCCCAGAAATAGGTGACCGAACATAGCATACAAATTCCAGGAACAAAAATGATCCTCCATACATTCTTAAGTTAGATGCCATGGACCTACTCTGCATCACATATAAGGATAACCTTCAAATTTATACAGATGGATCTCTAAATCCTAATAATGGGACATCAGGAGCAAGGTATTATATTCCAAAATATCAAGAAAGTTATTTCTTACCATTTCATCCTCCTCCAGTCTTGACATTGAATTGCTAGCTATTGATGCCTATTCAGTGTGTTACTCAAATTTCTGAAAAATCTATTTGCATACTTACCGACTCCAAGGAGCTATATTTAATATAATTAAATATGTATCAAACCTATACACATAGAATTTTTCCCAATTCAGAAACAACTAAGTAAACTAAAAAAACCCCAAAAAGGAAATAACATTTCAATGGATACCTAGTCATTGTGGTATACCTGGAAACGAGAAAGTCGATAATATTGCAAAACAGGCAATATATTTGCAACCAAGACCTCTTCAAGTGATATCTCTATCCATTGCTTTTGCTTCAGTAAAGTCTCATTTTATAAACCTATGGATCAACAATTGGCTCTCTTCTGACAAAGGAAAAATTTTACAGTCTGTACAAAAGAAACCAAATGACCTGAAATGTACAAAAACTTGCCCAGACATGTTCAAACATTTTTAACAAGAGCCAGAACAGGTCACATTGTCACTCAATTGTACCTACACCGATTTCACATTTCTGAAATCTGTCTGTGGTGCAATAATCATGATGAAGATCTGGAACACATTCTTCTATACTGCCCGATCCATAAACCACAAAAGAAGTAAATTAAAATCATCAGTACCAGTTGCAGAAGACACAGCCCTGCAGTATACATTGACTACATCCAACTCTGGCTTCTAGCAACAGGCATCTATAATGAATACCGATCAAAAATACCCCTCATTTTCGTGAAAACAACAACTAAAGAGACTTTTAGTGGACCTTTTTGTTGTCAGCAATGAACTGGATACATTAAGAAGATTGACTTGATACCAGAGCAACTGCCAACTCACAGTGAAATGCACAGCTTCAACACACAACAGTTAAAGGGTATGTTTCATAACATTTGTGAATAGAGAAGCACTGCTGAAAACAATAAAATGTGGAGGAATTTAAAAAAAAAAGTTGTACCATCTGGAAAACTGAGTGAGATTCAATAGTTAGTAATATTTAATATTTTCCAAATATCTTGAAAATTGATGTGGTGTACTAGTCATATAAACTATTAGCTTCAATAAATCCTGTTACAAAATCATGTCAGTACGTAAAAATCACTTTTCCACGTGACCTAGAAAATTATATCTTCAAGACCCTAAGAGGATAAATTAATGTGAGTTCTCTTTACACGTCATGATGCTTTTAGCCCAGCAGAGCTCGCACTGTGTCTTTGAGACCCAGAGCAAATAGTTTACATGTTCTACGTTACTATGTAAAAACAAGTTAAACTCTCATTTACCAAAAAAAAAAAAAAAAAGACATGTATAATAGCCAATAACCTTAAGATCCTCTTTTTTTAAATATCTAGATTAAATGAGAAGAACTGGAGCAAACATTTATGTTAGGACTTTTTCATAAATAAACCTCACGGACAAAAAAGTGATGAGCAGATAGGATTTGAAAGACAGCCAACACACAAAGTGAAATTAAGAGTTTCAGACATCGATCGAAGGAAAGACAGAATTGATATTAGACAATGAAAGAAGAGATGGTGAAGTGTGTAAAAAGTATTTTTCAATGATATTTTGTAAGTGAATCTTTATTCAGTAATAATAACTATATCCAATTAAAAAGTATAAAATAAGAATACAGACCAACACACATCACCCACCAAAATCAAACACATACCACACACACATAATATATAGCAGAAGCTTGTTTTTATAATAGTTATGCACCAACCTCCAGTGAAACCCCGTAAAACACGCCAACTTCTGGAATCTCTTTCTTTTTCTCTCTCCCTTGCCCCTCGTCATTCAGTAATCAATCCCCCATAAGAATCTAAGAGGGTGTGTAGGCCTCGTGACCAATAGAAGAACCACTCTCCAATATTACCACAATAACGGATTCTTCATTTTTGCCTCAACTGTCGGCTAGGGAAAGGGTTTCCCTATGCTAGCATTGCAGGCAACTAGTCAACCTTTTTAAAACATTTGTTAGCAGGTTTGACAAACTGTAAGTGGACCTGAAAGTACAATACAACTGCAGGATTACAACGTTGCTGATTTCAGTTTTAGCTGATTGTGAGTTGTGTTGTGTCCATGCGTGCTTGTATAAAAGGGTTCCCAAGCTACGTATTATCCGATATTTAATTCACACCGATGGGGACAGGCAAGAATAAAGTTGTACATAGTGAAGGAAGAAGTACTGTTGCCAAGGTAATTGAGTTTTGAGAAGAACAGGAATTCATTTAATTTGCCACTGTGTCAAGCAACAAAACGAGCTGCAACAGCAACTGGAAAATCAATCATTCATTAATAAAATCAGAAGAGAAACGAAGTAGCCGACGGTAACCAACCAAATTATCCACACCGGGTAAAAACCGAAAAATGAGCAAAAGAATTTCATATTGATGACATTGGATAGGTGCATTATAAGGAAAAATATGAGTACTGCACACACTAAAAATGAACTATCTACATTAAAGAAACTCCGCTGGCAAGCTGGCAAGATGAAACAGGTTAGTATGATAGTCAGAATACCCCAAAGACGAAAGGTATCTTATACTCAGTTAATATACTAATTTATAGATTAACAATAATAATAATAATAATAATAATACAGTGAAGAATAATAACAATAATAATAATCTTATGCATCCCCGTTACTAAATGTGGCAATGCTGAGTTCATAGTGCTCCTCCCTTCCGCCCATGCTTTCTCACTTGCTCCCCAAATCAGCCAGCGCTCACGTAGTAACTCGGTCAGGGTTTCAGTTCGATTTATCAACCTATAGGTATCATAATAATTTTGGGCTTATATAGTAAGAGTACCAAATGTTTGCTCCTCCTACGAAAGCTTGCCTGGGTTGCACCTGCTACGTCCTGGTAAAAGCAGTGGATCCCAAGCATTTCTATGAACAATTGAACGAGTGAGGCGAGTTTATTTGCAACCCTCAGAAATCGACATACTGTGCCAGTCGGAAACTTGATATTCCACAACAACTATGATGGAAAATTTTATGAAACATATTAGATTATTCTTATTTTTCTTCCAATGGACTTCGTCCTTATCGTCACAAACGCCATTTAATTTATACTCCATTTACTTTTAGAATGAGTCCAAATGTAAACAAAATTAATTGTATCCATCCGCAAAATCAGAGATTGAGGCATTAATCAGAGACCAAAAATAAATAATGATATACTGTTTAACTACATCTCTGAGTATAATGTCTTGTGGTCACTGACACGTGTTAATGTTTACATTAACACCAGAACTAAGAGCTATAGATATAATTCTGACATACCAGATAACACAACACAATACCATTAACATTACAAATTTTATGACTTACCTGTGACTTGAACACGAATCTTGGCACAACAATCTATTTGACGCCACGAGCAAAGACATTGATGATGTAGTATGTTTAAAATGTTATATTTATGTTTACAGTACGGTATGCAAACAATACAATTAAATTTTTCCACTCCAGCAATGAGAAAATGAATAAGTAAGTTATGTGTATGTACAGATAAATACACATGCATATATGTATTTATTCACTGCAAATGGGTGTAACTGGGGCAGTGGATAACTAATGCAATAATAAAACAATAATAAAACAATAATTAATAATAATATAATAATATAATAATAATAATAATAATAAATAATAATATGCTAACTAATAAATGCTATCAAATTCCTCAAACAAGGCCTCAAATTATAATTAGTAGCTAAATAAAAATAGCAACACAAAAAAAAAAAACATTATCCTGGAAGTAATTGTAGCCAAGGAAGTAATGGAGTGGCGTAATATTGTTATGGTTCTGGTACTGAATAAGCAATCCTTTGTTTTACAATAATTATGTGAATTTTTCTGTTACCAGCATGCCTGACTGAACTTAAGAGCATTTTAATTAATATATGTGTTAATTACTATAGTCCCGACACTGTTATTTCCAGCATGACTCCGCCTCTTTGCTTACGTCTTAGAAAGTGAAGGCTCTATAAAGTCTAGGTAGGTAGTATCGTTCGCCATTTTGTTCTTACAATGTCGAGCTACCATACAGGAATCTATTTGTCATACCGTTAAACATTATCATGTCTTAGCTCCTATGATAATAAATCAAACGCAATGTAATTCAGCAAATAATTGAGCGGCAAATAACGTCTTCGTGTAGCTTTCTGCGAACGCCAACGAAAGAGCTAAAATGGCGGGCGATTATATTAAGTATTTATCGAGCCTTAGGAAATGAATCAGCGAATCACAAGACGCACACGTTTAAATGTAGCCGACCTGCAACGCGATTGGCTGCCGGAAATTAGAGCGACGACAGTGGTTCATTTTCCCGAATTCTAGCCAAAACTCCAAAACTGAAACATATAGGGAGGGTTGTTGTTGTCTTAAGTTGAAGAAGAAGGACAGGGCATGTAGACATCGATATCTCATCTCCATCTACAGTCCTGTGCTTGTAAATACGTGGCTGAAAATGGGTCTCTCTTGACAATGCATTGCTGAGTTTGCATGGTGAAAGAAAGGTCGTTTTTGAAGTGTCATAAATAAGTGGTACAAGTGTGAAACTAAAAACTGAAGCATGATTCGATTCCTGGAGTATGTAGAACATTCGAACATAGTTTTAATTTATTACCTAATTAACTAACGGCATTTAGATATTAAATAATATAGTCACGTTTATTGTGGTTGAAAATGTGAAAGTGGCGGATTCACGGAGGTTAAAAGTTATCGGTCCTGTGAGGTTCTGTCAAGTTTCTCATTACAAATCATACCTATGTGGGTGATTTTCAGGTACCAATAAAGAAAGTCTGCCCCCAACTGCCACTGGGCCCACTAGCTCAAATTTAGTTTCGAAGTGCGCACAGCGTCTTTGCTTGTAATGCAAGGAAGGATCGAAAAGTAACACAACAATTATTTAACGGAATACTATTTTGGTTAGGACGTTCAAATTTGCAGATAGTTAGTTTGGAACTGTACTACATACAGGAATGATTCGATTGGATGTCACCCTGGCGAAACAAGCTGTAACTACTAATAAAATGACACGTTTTCTACCATCGTTCACTTGTGAAGGGCAGCGAGGTGTGGTCCGTTTTTTTGAGGAAAACAAAACATTCGAATGAAATCCACAGGAAAATATTGGAGTGTATGGCACTTGATTGTCTGGACCATAGCAACATCTCCAGGTAGTGCAGGTTCTTCGAAGAAGTCCGCCGACGAAGCACGTTCCGGCTGACAGGTGACCACTGCAACACCACTCAATGTCAGAGGCATCATTAAGGCGGCAATCACCCACCCTACAGTCCAGACCTTGCATCGTCTGACTTTCACCTCTTCGGCCAATGAAGAAATTCCTAGGAGGACAACGTTTCGGTTCGGGTGAAGAAGTGAAATCGGTCGGCACAGGTCTATATGCCCAAAAACGGAGTTTCATGAACGAGGTGTACTGAAAAGTGACACGATGGGAGAAATATGTCGAGAGACTTGGTTCCAATGTCGAAGAATAGGTAAAACCTCTAGCTTTCTTGTGCATTATTTAATTTTGTTTACCTATGAAATACGTTGCCACAAAATTGTTGTGTGTATATTATCCTTCATAAATTTATTAAAATTTAAATTATTTCTGTAATTCCTTTCAGGATATGAAAGTCATCACATAAACCTCACTAGGCATGAATTGTTTACTATACTACAGGAATGTTCATCATCTAATTTTGAAGAAAAGTATGATTATTTAAGAGAACGCATTAGAATCATAACCCATTCTCCTGCAACATCATCCGAAGAACTAAAGAATGTGTTAAAACATTTAATATATAATTTTAGAACCAGATGGCAACGGTCAAATAGGACAGTTGAAAGATTCCTACCACAGAATAAGAAATGGCTTGAAAATCTAGAGTTTCCAATATGGTTACTGAAACGCAAAGAGAGTTGAGCGTCCATTACTAGAATTTAGTAAAGTGGTAAACGTTATAAAAGACGAAAAGCACAGGGATTAAGACAAAACACAGGTCCTTCAGAACTCGCATATGTCACACAAATGAGTCTTCGTGAAGCAGGAGAGATTGTTACTAGCTGCTGCTGCAATAAAGATGTACAATTTTCAACATAAATCAGTACATCAACATGCAGAAAAGCTTATAAATTAAGTTCAGAGCGTTGTATATCTTTATCTGGAGTAAAGCATTGTCCATTCTAATTGAAGTTAAATTAACAAAATTCCATTATAACCTGATTAGTTCCGAGACTAAAAATCCATCGCCTACATTTTCCAGCAATACAGAACGGTGCTAGAAGCACAAGACATGCTATCCCAATACCAATGCCATTCAAATAACAGAAAAGTCTGCTGAAACTGATCTGCAGGCATTATTGGACCATACTTCATAAAGAACATTGAAAGTCCCAAGAAGAAACTGAAGCATTTTTCTGCAGATGTATCACTTCGTCGGCTCCAGATATATCCACACATTTAGGTGTGTCCACTCATGCCCCTGATGAAGATGACTCCTTATCTCTGCAGACTATGATGCTAGCGAGTGAAAAAATTACTGTACTATAGTCCACACCTGTGGGTAATGTTAGAGCATCTAGCCGCGAAACTAGGTAGCCCGGGTTCGATTCCGGTCGGGCAAGTTACCTGGTTGAGGTTTTTTCCGGGTTTTCCCTCAACCAATATGAGAAAATGCTAGGTAACTTTCGGTGTTGGACCTCGGACTCATTTCATCGGCATTATCACCTTCATCTCATTCAGATGCTAAATAACCTAAGCTGTTAATAAAGCATCGTAAAATAACCTACTAAAATAAATAAATACTGTACTATACACGCATAATATATGTATAGATTTATGATATATAGATAACTATAGACTAGGCTATAACTTTGAATTCTCTAAGAAGCAATGAAATGATGATCCATGCCAAAAGCCTTTACTATAGCTATTTATCTGAATTTACTAGATATTTAATTTTTAATTATGTTACTTTACGATTTGTTTCAACTTTGTTACGTTCAAATTAATTCAAACATCTCTAGAGGTTTTGGCCAAGAAATTGGGAAAATGAACCACTGTGTGACGGGACTATAATAGAGTACAATCGAGTTTATTATGTATAAGGATATGTTACATCAATTGGGAAAATTTTTCAATTATGACTTAAGCCTCCTCAAAAGAATTTAATTTTTATGTTGACTACCAATTAAACGTAACTGAATTTATTATTACTGCAATAATTTTGAAGTCTTCGAAAACTATTTAATTCGTCATGGTATGCTTTCTGAAAAATGTGAATATCGAAAATATGGGTATAATCAAGGCAGATTGGAGGTGGAGGAAACTTATTTAAATTGCCAAACGTGTTACTGTGAATGTGAATAATCAAAGAAGGGGAAATGTAATCAAGTGTTTCTGTACGATCAACCTATTTTCAGCTATGCTTATGTGTCTATTGAAAAAGCCCCCCATCCTTGACAACAATTTCTAAAACGGAACTTCGTTTAGGTCTATGTAGTGTTGCAGACTGGTCTTCATTTTGTAAGAAGTGTGTTTGGATTAGACATTTTGAAATAAGAGACAATTAACAGAGTCAGTGTTGCTGTTGAGCTAGAGGAAGCAAAGTTTGGAAAAGAAAATGTAACTGTGGACATGTTATCAAGAACAATCGTTTTTTGAAAGTAGAAAGACTCAGCCATCAAAATATATTCGTTTTTGCAGTGGAATCACAATTCTATGGGTTTTTAAATGTAATTAAAGAATATTTATATTTTGTCTGGTACGGTACTATATTAATAAGTGACTGCTGGAAGGCCTACAATTGTATGGAAGAAGATTGTACATTTTCGTGTTATCGCAGTGTTAATTTAGTTGGAACAGCAGATTTCATGTTTGAAAGTATTTTCAGATCACTGTCACAGATTACACTACTTTGCCATTTGTGCTGTTTGGTATTCTGTATCCACCTTTATATTTGGAATGTTTATAAAATGAAGGCTGTTTCGTCCTTCTCAACCTACAAGGACTGTTCTTTGCAGGTTTATTATCATATCATTTAATGTTTCTACTTGTATTTCTGTACTCACCACTACATGTTTAACGAAATTAGGATGGCTAGGCTCCCCTCAAAACCCCAGATTGTTTCTCCTGGAATGTATTTACTGTTCTGCCTTATGCATTACACAGAAGATTTTTTTTATTGTTATTTTAAACATTTATTATAGGGACCACTAGACCAAGGGAAAATAAATGAAAGATCTGAGGGTCTCTATTGGAAGCACGAACTAATTGTATGAAACCACGCTCAGCTATTTAGAAACAACAACACATTTGCAGTGGCGCAAAGCTATTAAAATGACCGCACACGTGTCTTCCATACGTTCCCTTCCCGGCAGGACTCGGACAACATCCTCTGTCGGCGATGCCATTAGAGAGCCAAGCTGCACATGTCCTGGGCTCTTGTCCACGATGAAGTACTCCGTAACTCACGACACCATAGAATCTTTCCGATGATCGCTGAACAGTTTAGATCAATAAATTTTCAAGTGTTCAAGAAGTTCACCGGACTGCGCAGACAATGGCAGTACAAGAAGAATAGACATGATTGCCATCCCGCCAAATAACAACAATGGCTAAGCATCATCGATCCCACCGTTAGATTTGAAAACAAAAGAGCCAACCTGAAGATGTAAATAGGGAAAAAAATGACATCTATGTATGCACTGTTCCACATTTCACGGACAAATACGGTCTACAACAAATTGAAGATAGGCCTTATGGTTGGAGCGCTGCAGAACTATTCCCGGTTTCTTCTTCCAGACCTGGCAAAGTTTGACCTACAGAGGAAGGCAATTGATGACATCGTTCTTGCAGCTCTGAGAGGATCAATATTTATACTCCGCAACCATCTCTATGGTCAACAATGATCTTCAACTAATTAATTAGTAGCTACTTATTTATTCAGTCATTTCTTGTCATTGTTGTAAGACTCCTTCAACTTAAACATATGTATATTATTTATACTTCCAACTGCCTAATATTGCTCAATATGCTCTGTCTCTGTGGCAGCCTGTTAATACAGGGAGCTGTTATCTTTAGATAAATAAATAAAATCCGATATGTTAACAGCAAAGAAAATAACATAACTTATTTTAAAATAAATGCCATTTTTTTATAAATGAAGTATAAATAATGTTTACAATTTCTTCTTGAAAGAATCACGCTTCTGTTGTATGAGTAAGAATCGACTGCAATTTTCTTGACTTTCCTAAAACCTTTTTTCTTGTACATTGAAGCTTCGCAAATGGACAACTCAATTCTATTTCTACTTTATAAAACATGAGTACTCACTCGGGCACCCAGATGAGCAATATCCAAATGTAGGTCTTCACATCTGTCACATTTTGGACCAGCAATGCCCTATGACAGTTGCAACTTCCAGAAATAGGATCACATTCATGTGATATTGATCCCACAGGATGACATGAGCACAGCTCACACCCAGCGTAGTATTGCCGTAGCCATACTGGAAGGTAAATCAGTCGATGTCAATATACAGAAACAACAATAAATTTAATTAATTTTTGAGGAGAAAATTCGCCCCAGCACAGGGATCGAACCAGGTCCTTGGTTCTACGTACCAAGCGCTCTGACCACTGTAGGGGGAGAGTTCGGTCTGGTGCTGTGGATTGAATTCGGCGTAGCTCAGTGGTCAGAGCGCTTGGTACATTGAACCAAGGACCCGGGTTCGATCCCCAGCGCCAGAGCGAATTTTTCTCAAATAATAATTGTCACTATAACAGATATTATTCTGTTGGACCAATTAATAATATCTTCAGTAAAAATACAATTTGTTTACGGAATTTTACAGAAAATAAACAAGCTAATGACTGCCACTTATTAGTGCATGTGTGAGCACACTTCCATTCACAAAATGCATACACTAATAATCTTAACCAATGTAAATAGAATTTTGGAATATAAATTTCATAAAATTATGAATGAGATCAATATCATTAGTGCTACAGCCCATTGAAGGTCTTGACCACCCTACAATGCACTTCCTTGTTCCTATCTTCCACCTTCCTCTTCCACCTTGTGTCTCAATACTTTCAAATTCTGTTCAGTGTTGTCCAGTCACTTGATGTTAGGACGTACAACTCTTTGCTTAACATCTTTTTTGCTAATGAGACTTTATGGCATGGATGTCTCCTTTTCTCTATACAGGTGCCCCTCCACATAATTCCTGATTTTTAAATTATCAGTGTAAATTATATATATGTACATATATATATATATATATATATATAAATTATGAATTATGAATGACAGAAACATTGATTTAAGCAAGATATATAGGACATGTCCCACCATAGAAACAATATACTGTAAATAAAAATAAAAATAGTTTATCCTATCACTTCTCAGAAAATAAACATTTTTCCAATTTCTTTTCATCATTTATTTATTTATTGCAGAGACGCGACATAGTACTTTCACTAGCACGCTAATAAAATATTGAAAGTTTAATTCCCAAGAGCGCAGTGTGGAGATCAAAAGAGGTTCAATCTATGGAGATGAGCTGTGAGGCAGCCCTGGCCAGTAAGAAGTGGAAGGCTATAGTGAATGATTTTCTGAGCTGGAGTTGGGGACAAGCTTGTGGTTGTGGAGGACTTCTGACCATCTTTTTGCCTGTTGATTGGTTTTGATGAAATTTTCCTATTCTTCTTTGAATTTCCGTGATAGGCCTATAATTAATATTGCAGAGTGGTATAATGTTGCTTTTGTTGGTTTTATTAAACTGCATTTCCTTTCTTCGCCAGTGAATCTGCTTTTCATTTTCTGTGAGTCCACAGTGCTAGTATCCACTGTCTTGGGAATCCTTAATTGAGGTGTGCTTGATAATTGATTTGCTTGTATCTGTCTCTTTTACACATTTCTTCCAATTTATTAGTGAGTAACAAACCTAAACATTGACATGCGCATCATATAGATTTTCAATTTTTTACAGCTATGTTTTCCACATGACAACATGAGAAAGCCAAACCCATTAATTTTCGTAGCTATTTTGAATATTTCATTGTCGAAAATAAAGTAATGAATTTATGACCGATAATTGTACAATTCTTGCGGGTATTCGTAAAAAAATCACGTTTAATGCACAAAATTGCCAAATTCGCAAAAACAGGAAAGATGAGCAAAATTCACGACAAATCGCGATCGTAAACGTGTCTACAGAACGAGCAGGGGCGTGCATTTAGGGCAAGTGGGTAAGCTACTAGACACACTTCAAATTACTGTATCAATTTTTATCTCATTCAGCTTATAGATGAACATTTTTAATGAAGTGTATTCTGCACTTCATATAAAATGTTCTGCATTAACTACATTTCTGCAGTAAGGCAGCTCTTCGTTCACAGCTTGCCTGAAGCCTCATTTTACAGTGCTGTGGTGCATGCGACAGTAGACAGGGATGGAAAAATTTCCTCGTATACCACTGTATTGCCTATATGCTCGTACACAGCAAGAATAAAGCGCTGGGATTATCGCTTATCCAGACTCTTGTTAAGTTCCTGCAGAAGAATACCAGTGTTGAACAACACTGTTCAAGTCAGCGGTTTTGTAGCTAAATCTGGTGTTTTCAGGACTGGACAGCTACAGAATTTTACCGTCAAGCGGCTAGCTATTTATTTGGCGTTTTTGATGATTCTGGCAGAGGAGATGATATTTTTAAGGTTTTTTATGTAAAGATGTTATATGTACTTGCGAACAACACTGTTAGTTAATCATAAACCAGAGTTTAGTTTGTACATTATCACTTTCTCATTGTGCGAGTGTAAAATATCAACGCTTTATGTGCTTCATTTGGTGCTACCACGTCATTTCTGCCTCATCCATTGTTGTTGTACAAATAAGTATGCCGTAATCATTAAACTCTTCATATAATGTATGCATTTTTTTGTAAATGAATTGATGTATTTAATCATAAAGAGAATAGATAATGAACTGAATTATTATTTATTTTTTATTTCGCATTATGATTTATGTAACTACAGACATACTTAAAACTTAAAACCAAACTTATTGTTACCAGGCACGTCTCCAGCTCGATGTGAAATCAGATTTCGAACATACTGTGATTTGATTATTTCCGAAGTGTCCAGTATATTCTTGATCTACTTCAATTTGACGATGCCGCATAAAACTCCGCTAGGCCTATGTACAAAAATTTAGAGATGTGTGGAAAAACATGGTGTTGAAAAATTGGGTGGAAGAAGCACCGTGATAGTTCAAAGCTACGTAAATGGTGTAAGGTGATATTGAATGCAAAAATATTAAGATTTAACTACCCATGCTGATAGAGATAAACACAAAAAGTAGCTAGTGTTTTTCTGTTGCCCGGCAACAGTTGCTGGATACAGGGCGGAAAATTAACTGGAGGGTGGAAAAATGTTTCAAATACTACATGCTTCTAGGGGCAGAGGTGAGTGTTATTTCAATTCCAAAGGATTAGAAATAGGTTTTTTTTTTTATTTTAAATCTCATTATGGTTCATTCCAAATTTTAGGTTACGATTTTCAGTGATGCGTGTGGTGACTGTTCATAGATGGATGGACGGATGGACGGATGGATGGACGGGGTGGACGGGTGGATTGGGTGGTGGATAGATAGATAGATGATAGATAGATAGATAGATAGATAGATAGATAGATAGATAGATAGATAGATAGATAGATAGATAGATAGATAGATAGATAGATAGGTAGGTAGGTAGGTAGGCAGGTAGGCAGGAGTAGGTAGGCAGGTAGGTAGGTAGGTAGATAGATAGATAGATAGATAGATAGATAGATAGATAGATAGATAGATAGATAGATAGATAGACAGACAGACAGATAGATAGATAGATAGATAGATAGATAGATAGATAGATAGATAGATAGATAGATAGATAGATAGATAGATTTATTCGTTCATAATATTCTTAGATTTGCTTTATAGCATAGAATAAAGAACATGTCAATTCTTAAATGTATTTAACAATAAAATGCAAATATGAAATATGTACAGAATTAATACCTTAATAACAATAATATTTTATACAATGTAATATTTTACCATTTAATAGTATTATAATATTTACACAGAATTTAAATGTCAAAAATTCATCTACAGAATAGAAAGGGGAGATATTAATAATTTTTAGTTTTGTTTTTAAATAATGCAGGGTCTTGGTTATGATTCTTAATGTCTTCAGGAAGACTTTGAAAAATTTTTATCGATTAACGTACCCCTTTTGAAAGCATGAAAAATTTGATGAGGGCTATAAAAATCATTCCTTCAAGGGTATTTATACTATTTTATGGTTTGGGTTATTTTGGAAAATTTTCTTTATTACATAAGGGGAAAATTTTTGTAAAAATATTGTTTTGGGATTTTTTAAAAAGGTTAGAATCTCTAATTTTTTTTAAAAATAATCTACATGATTCTCACCCTTTTGCCCCAACTATTATTCTAATGGCTTTTTTTGTAATAAGAATATTTTTTTACTATCTACAAAATTTTCCCCAAAATATTATTCCGTAGGACAAATGGAATAAAAGGCAAAATATATTTGTCTTTAAGATACTGCTTTTTTAAAAAATTGGGAAAAACAAATTTAATTTTCGAAGAGTTGAGCTAATTTTGGGGGGTTATTCCTTCGATATGTTTTTTCCAATTTATTGTATTATTAATATCAAACCAAAAATTTGGGTTTGGGTTGATGTTTCTAGAAAGGAGGTATATTGTTGATAGTTGTGTCTAATGTTTCAGAGTTTAAAATTTTGGGAAGTGGCTTTAAATTGAATTATGTTAATCCTTTTTGGGAATCTTAGTAACCCATTTTTTTAACACTTGGATATAATTAATTTAACAAATAAGTCCCCCAGTTCATAAATTAATTTTATTTATTTTTATTAATGTTTAATGCTAGTTTTTTGGGTTATAAACCAGTCAAAAATTTTTAAAAGGAAAAATTGTTTCTTTTTTACATTTGAATGTGGAAAAGGGGTTCTTGTCTGTAATTATGATACTTGTGTCATCTGCAAAAGTATAGGTACCTTATTCCTTTTTTTTGGGGGCCAAGGTCATTTATAAAATTAGAAAAAGAAGAGGCCCTAATATAGATCCTTGTGGGCCCCCTGAGGGAACTTTTCCCCCCATGTTGAAGTAAAATTTAAAGGAGTTATTAAATGCTTGTTTTCCCATTTTTTGGTTTTCTGTTTGGGGAGATTGCCCAAACCACTGATATGCTTCCTTTTAATAAAATAGTTTTCCCTAATTTTTGTAGAAATTTTATTTTAAATTACAACCCAAAAGCTTTGGAGAGACCCGGGTTCCCCCCCCTCTTGTAATTTTTTTTTAAATTAGTTTCCCAAAAATTTTTATCAGTTAAATTAAACATTGCCTCAGTTGATATATTTTTTCCCTGAATCCAAATTGTTCGGAATGAAGAATGTTGTATCTATCAAGATGATGATATACTTTTTATAGGCCTATATCTTTTTCGAAGACCTTAAGAAGACTGGGAAGGGGATATGGGCCTGTTTTTTCCCGGGTGAGGTTCTTTTCCCCTTTTTAAATAAATTTTTAACAACTGTTTTATGGTTTTTAAATTTCCCCTTTTAAAACACAAAATTACATAAATAAGCCCGGGGGCCATTTTAAAATTTGTGAACTGGTTTTTAATATTTTACAAATAATTTTCCCATCTTTACCCAAATTTTTAGACTTTAATTGCTTTGAATTGTAATTTTTTCCCGGAATTTTGTTAAAAATTTGGGAATTTTTGGGGGAAAGTTGAAATAGATTTTTCCCAAACAATCGTCATTATTTTTAAATTATTATTATTATTATTATTATTATTATTATTTTTTTATTATTATTTTTCCCGGGGGATGTTTGGGTTACAGTTATTGAGAAAAAACGTTGTTTGAATATTTTCCAATTTCTGTTGCATCGGTTTTTTCTATTATCTGTTACAAGAGTGTAACCTTTTCTTTATTTCCCTACACTTTCCACTTTTTTTTTTATTATTTTCCAAGTTTTTTTGATTTTATTATTCGAGTTTAGAAAAATTTCCGTTAAAAATAAAGTTTTTTTGGTTTTAAGATTTTTTTTGTAATTTTTTGGGGTTTTTAAAATTTTAAATTTAAAATTTGGGGGGTTTTTCTTTTCTTTTTAAAAATTTTAAAAATCTTTTTAATTTTAAATAAAATTTTTTTATGTTTGTAATCCAATTGTTTTAGACGTTTGAAAATTTTTTTGTATTTTACAGGAAAACGGGTTTCCCAAAGATATTAAGGGTGTATTATGAAACACATTGAATTTACTATTCATATCCCCAAATTATATTGATTTATGTTTCTTTTTTTTAGTTTAGTTTCCCGGTCCTTTAAAGATTCTTCTTTTTAAGCCCCCAACCTAAATGTATTCGGGTTTTGATGCGGGAAATGCTATCGTTTCTTCTTATTAGTTGAGCATGGTGTCGAAAGACCATTTAAAAGGGGGAAACTTGCAGTAACTACCCATCTTTTTCCCCCTTAAAATTTTTTTTTATCAATTGCAGAAATCACCCCTTTTTGTATTCTAGTTGGAAAATTGACTGTATGTATTAAATTGAAGGTTCTAATAATGTTTAAATTCTTTTTTTATGTTCTAGGGGGGTAGTCAATATTTAAGTCCCCCAAAAAACATGTATTTTTTTTTTTTCATGAAATTTTGTAATAATTTTTACTTTTAAAGGAAAATTTTTGAAACCCAGAGGGGGGGCCTTTTATATACCTATAACAAAGATTAGTTTTTAAATTCCAAATTTTAAACCACACACAGCTCTAAATCTTTTTTTTAACAAATTTTTAAAAGGCTGATTTTTTTTAAAATTTAATCGTTTCGAAAAATTCACACCCTTTCTGTAATTTGTCTCAATGGCTATCTCTAGTTTGTATCCTTCCAGTGAAAGTGCCGAAAATTTCCCTTGTTTTTTCATTGATGTTCAGTGACGCATATTATTTTGGGTTTATTTTTTTCTATTTCAAAGGGAATTTTAATAACTCTGGTGACTTGTTTTCTAAGGTTTTGATGTTTTGATGAAATAAACTAAACTGACTTCCGGTATTTTTTGTTTTGAATTTAAATTTAAAACCCTTTTAAAAAACTTACGTTTTGTATTTACTTCACTGTTCTGATTACTTGTAGGCCAAAACATTCTTTTTCTAATTTATATTTTACCCTAAAAAGGAGATGCCTTGATGAACAGCAGCAAAACTGGCTTTTTATTTCCCCAATCTCCCGTTGGATAGAGGGCTTTTTCCCGGGGGAATTTTTGGTAAAAAGCAAAACGGGAGGGAAAAACCCCAAGCTAAAACAATTTTAAAATTTTTTGAGCGGGTTTTTGAAAAGGACTTAAAAAATGTTGTTACATTATGCTTTCCCCTAAGATGTATATTTTATTTAATTTGGAAGTGAGGTTTAAAAAATCTGGCTTTTTTTTAACTACATTTTGGGGTTTTTTTAAACTTGTGCGTTGAAAACTGGAATTTGAATTGGCAACATGGTGTTGAATTTGACAGTGTGTGTGAAAATGAGATTTGTTTGCCCAATTCAGACAGTGTTCAGGCCCTTTTCAGTTTTTGAAGATTTTTTTTTTTGTGAGTGAAAATTTTATGCCATAATTTTCTTTTATAAACTAAATACGGTATTGATTAAAAATGGGCGATTCGTTATGTCCTATCAAACAATTATTGAAACACATTTCATTCATTTTTTTACAAAAAAAATTAAAACATAATAAAAAGTGATCGACCATGTCCTGAAATGAACCTTTTTGTAGCCCCCAAAAGCCCAAAGGGAAAAAGAATATACTCGACTTTTTCAACCCGTCCCAATTAAAAAACTCAGTGGATTGAAAGAAGTGGGGGAAATTTTATAATATACAGAGTGATTAAATTGATTTCCCGTCACTTACGGGCTTTTTTTCAAAGCATTCGGGAAAATCGCAAATTTTCAAGTTACATTAATTTGGTTGTTAGTTTTTCTTTAGTTTTAAGGGAAAAAAATATTACAAATAGAGAATGAACTATTGGCTAGTTTTCAAAGCAAAAAATAAGCTCCTAAGGGACTTAAATCCTTGAATCCCCCTTTGTGTGTAATATATATATATATATATATATATATATATATATATATATATATATATGTTTTGAAAAAAGCTAAAAATTTTCCCCAAAAGTCATGACTAATTGAAAAAAAGGAAATGTCAAAAAGAAATTTCCCAGGCTTCCCCACAAAAAAAAATTCCCCGCCCCCTGAAAATGGTATCATTCAAAACATAAACTCCTGACCCCAATTTGGAAAAAAATTTGGGCGAAGTCATTCGCGAAAATCTGGTGTCTAAAATTTTATGTATACCTTTTTTAATATGCAGGGGAAAAGGGGGATGTTTATAGCAGTGCCAAAAAGGAACCCCTTATTCCTGTGTCGTTTTTTATAACAGGAATTGTTCGTCACTAACAATTGAAAGTTCTGGGGGAAGTTATAAACACAAGTAAACACATCTATTATAAAAGTTCTAATTTTTTTTTGGTTTTTGTAGGGGGGTCATTACATTTCCCAGTTGCAGAAGACAGAGCCCTGCATTATATTGACTACATAAACTCTGGCTCTAGAACAGGCATCTATAATGAAAAACCCAATCAAAATATCCCCCCATTTCCCCGGAAAAACCCAAAAACTGAATAGACTACAGGGGATTTAAAATGGACTTCATTTTGGATCATTAAAAAGTTTGTTGATTTTATTGTAGTTTTGCTATAAACTGTATTATTTTTTATATTATGTAATTTTTCTTGTGTACTAACAATTTTAAAATGCTTGTAACTTTTTGGTTAATAATGTTTAATTTATAATTAGGCCCCAATGTAATGTAATATAATCATCACATCATAATACACGTCATGGGGGACCTCTTGATTCTTTCCCATTTCCACACAGGACGACACGCGGGCAATTAAAAAATTAGAGATGATCCCGGAAGTGGTTTCTTTATCAGCGTACATCGCTGTCAATTCTCATTTGTTTTCTGTCATAACCCCCGGTTAATATTTCACAAGGCCTTCTCTAAATATCGATTGTTGAACATGTATGCGGCTATGTGCATCCCTAAATTTTGTTTAAGGGGAATTTTCCACCCCGATCGCATCACGTCCAAGATCTACAGGCGATAATCGCTGTTTAAAAAGAAAGGCGCATTCATTTTAACTGTTACAATTCTGGCGACAATCGCCAGTGAGGGCCTTGGAGACAGCCATAAACAAACAGCAGCTTAAAACTTGTTTAAATTTGGGGCTCATTGCCCATCCCCCAAGATTTTTTGTGTCAGTTTTCTTTTTTCTCCTTTTTTTTTCCATCTAAGTTAAAGATTTTTAATTTACTTCTAATTGTGGGGTTGTTATTTCGTTTTGTTAATTGTTAATTTTAATGATTTTTGCAAATCCACCTGAAATAAAACTTCTACACATAAATAAATCTGCCATAAAAAAAAAGTTTTGGAATGTTCCATTCCATCATTCCCGGAAAAGGTATGACATTCTTATGAACTTATCCCACAACTACATTGGCCACTTTCAGCATCCCTGTATCAGTCTGCGGGAACCAACCATTCGGGCACACGCCAAATTTACAAATGAATTTCAAACAGTAGTTAATAATAATAATAATAATAATAATAATAATAATAATAATAATAATAATAATAATAATAATAATAATAATAACGATTTTAAATGAGGGGGTTGGGAAAACAATTGGGTCGAAATTTTGGGGGAGGGTTTGGGGCTTTTCCCTTTGGTTGTTTTCACAAGGAAGGGTTTCTTCCTTCGTCTTGGGAAAAGGGAAAGGGGGAAGAGAAAACCTACCGTTGGGGTCGTTTCGAAGCCTATTCTTTATTCCGTTTGGTTTGTGCCCCAAAATCCGTTTGGGGGTTTGGGCTTTCTTAATTACAATCTCCAACAAGCCGGAATCAATCCAGTCATACAGAATGGGTGGGGGAAAAGATTCCCAGGAATTTTTTTTTCTTCCCTTTCCCTTTCCCCCCGAAACGAAGGAGAACCACCCCTTTTAAACGTTGTGCCCTTAATTTTTTTTTTTGATAAATAATAATGGGAAAACCAAACCCCCGCCCAAACAACAACAATAAAAATTTAAAAATAATAATAATAATAAAAATTTAAAAATAATAAAAATTTGGTATGATAATCTAATAAAACCAATAATACTTAAATTTTAGTGTGAGATAACTTTTAACTTGTGGGAAATTTTTCAAGAAATTAAAACAAAAAATCTGTAAACGAAATAGAAAAATCGGGAACATGAAGATAAATTTTTTTATATTTTACTCGTTTTATAACAATTACGTTACCAGGTACTTTATTATTTGTAAATCATTGTTTTTTTATATTTCCTTAAAAAGCATTCCTTTAAAATAAAATATAAAATCACTTAATTTTGCACCCAAATAAGAAGATAAGAATATTTTCTACATTATATACAAAATATATTCTTTTTTAATCACCCAAAAAATAAAACATCGTATCGAATATTTTTTTCAAATAAACCCGTGGTATTATGAAATTTGACTGCTGAAGGGTAAATTTTTAAAATTATTCCGTTTTGGGCATTTTTCCCACATATTATGTATGTTTCAAAATACAGTAGAATCCTAAACTTTCGAAAAAAAAAAAAAAAAAAAAAAAAAAAAAATTATAATAATTTGTTTTCCCCTTAAAAATTTGTTTTCAGCCATGTGGGTTTGGGATTTTGTGCTGGTTTTTTTACAACCAAAAAGTAGAACTTTTAAAAAAAATCACCATCAAAAAGAAAAAAATTCTATATATAAAACGAACTTCTTGGGAGAAATATTTCTTTTTTACAAATTAAAAAAATTTTATTTTTTTAGTTTTTTGTATACAAAAGGTTTAAATTTGGGGTTTCCCCTCTCTGATCAGGTCAAAAAACCCGATAGAACTGATATTTAACCCCGCAGGAATTTTGGGAAGTCTGGAGGGGCCCAATTTGTCAAATCCCCCTCTCCTCACCCCCACTGGGGCCCTCTGGGTCTTTAAGATGCAAAAAAAAGTGGTTTAGAAAGAACGGAATTTTACCATTTTTTTCTAACAAAAAATGCAAACTTGGCATGATGAGTCTTTCCACGATAAAAAATTCCTTTTTTGGGTGAAAGAAATGTGAAGAAAATAGAGGATCTAAAAGGCAAAAAGGGAAAATATGGGTTTAATATACTGCGATGTAAAATGTTTGAACTTCACAAATAATAACAGGGAAAACCATGTGGTTGATAGAGGACAAAATCAAAAAGAAAAAAAAACAGCCAAACAAAAAATAAACAAATGGACAAAATATTGAAGAGTTGTATGAGGCAAGGAATCCCCCAGATGACTTAGGTATAGAAGACGAAAAAAAACCATATCAAAAAACAAAAATTTTCTATTATAAAAGGGAAAAGTTGAACTAACTTAAAAAGAAGAATGGAAAAAAACAGGGGTTGATGGAATCTCCATTAATTTTTGAAAAGCTTATAAAGATAAAAGAAAATTCTATCATTATGCAACAAATAATATGTACCCAAAAAAGGCGAATGGCCAAAAATTTTATGAGACAAATCCAAAAAAAATACCCAGGAAGAATAAAAAGTGTATTTGTGGACTTAGGAAAAGGGTTTTGACAGAGTGGATTGGGAAAAAATCATGGGGATCTTAAAGAAAAAGAGAAGACTGTTCAGTAATCTTCATAGTAAAAAAAGTCAAAGTCAGGATAGGAAAAAAATGTTCAAGGGAAATGAAATAGGGGAAAGTAAATCAAGGATGCCCTTTATCACCTACTTGTTCAAATCTACTTGGAGGATAACAGAAAGAACTGTTTTTAGAACATGGAGGAGTGGGGTAGCAGGAGGAAAAGGAATAAAGGGGTAAGATTTGCTAACGGCAAGGGGAAGAGAAGTGATACTAAGGGATATGCTATGAGCTAAAAAAGACAGCTTTAGGTATGGGATGAAGATAAATGCAAATAAGACGAATACCATGGTCATAGAAAAAAAATAAAAAAAGGTAAACTTTCAAATTCTAAATGGGGGTAGAGCAAGGGCAACTTCAAATCTTGGGAAAAATAAGCAGAAACATGAGTTTGCCAGGGAAATCAAAAAGGGGGATAGCAATGGCCAAGGGGAAACTTTTAATAGGAAAAAGGGCATCTTTTTGGGGCCTCTGGAAAAAGAACTAAGGAGCAGACTAGGAAGTTTTCTTTTAATTAAAGGGGGGCATTGAATGGGGCAAACATTTTACATTACGACGAAGTGAACGAAGCAAATAGAAGCATTTGAAATGTGAATATGGAGAAGGGAAAATTTTTTTTAAATAAAGATCCATTATTATTTTGCAATAGGGGGATTCAATTATCTTTTTGACCAGAGCTGCAGCGGAACTATCTCAGCCAATAAGGCAATGCCTCGGGCCCGGGTGAGGAAGGGGGGAATTTCACGGGGGGTTAATGGGTTTGACCCCCTCATGCAAGACAATTAGTGTTGTTTGAACTTAAAAAACAACTACACGTGTTTGTCTGCCAAGAATAATGGCCCCCCTTTTTCTATTTCCCTCAAGGGGTTTATTTACGATTTGTATGTCTGTACAGAATCCCCATGCTGTCAAATTTTTTCAGGAGAAATTCCCAAGTGTTCGAGTTCCAAGTTGTGATAAGGGTTAAAAATTTAAAAAATTTTGGGGAAACGGGGAAATGTTCAAGAAAAAAATGAAGAAGGTGACTCACAGAAAAAAAAAAGTGGCATTGGGCAATGTCTTTAAAAATTCCCCCAAAAACAGATGCCGAAAAGTAAGGAAAAAGGGGGCAGGAGTTTCCCGCAAACTCTTTTGTGCAAGGTAAAATAAATAACTTTTTAAAAAATCATTATAATTTTTTAGGCAGTCAATCGGGTAACAAAAACCGTTGAACCACAGACTCATGTACTGTCCCGCCAGTGGGGCGATAGTTTATTGGCCCACAATCCCCCCGGGCCCCAGATCTGGTCAGTTATAATTGGGGACCCACTATTTTATTTGCATCACTTCTAGGTAAAAGGGGATTCGTGGATACTTACAATCAAAATTTTATTTTAATACATTAGGAAGGGGAAATCACTGAAACACATAGACTGCATGTTTAAAGCCCTTTTCAGTACAGGGAAAAAGATGCCCAAAAATGCATTTCTTTAAAAACTTGAAAATTGACCAAAACAGAAGTATGTTTCCATAAATGTCTGCACTTCGAAAACAGGCAAAATTAATTTCAAAAAAAAACTACTTTTGTACCTTTGGTTTTTCTGCAGCTGGGATGAGTGTTTTTAAAAAAGTTAGTCAAGTAAGTACACCAGTCCCAAGTAGCTCCCAATGCATATTGTTCAGTACCATAATTTTTAAAAGTTTTAAAAGTTATGTTTTATTTAAACGACCAACTGCAGAGGTTATATCCCGCACCCGGATGTGCTGGAATTTTTTCCCCCAGGAGTTCTTTTTACATAGGGAAATTCTACTGGCATGGGGGCCTTGCTTTAAAACCCAAAGGGGGGTATTATTGCCCGGGTCGAAACCCCCAACCTTTGGGGCCGAAGGCCAAACACTATACCAACTGCCAACCAGGTTTGAAACCCCTACATGGGCTTCAAAAACAAATTAAGTGATTTTATTTAAAAATTTTATACCATCTCTTCTGTATAGATACATAAAATCCCATGTCCATTCCCAATCCCAAATTAAACTTTTTTAAAAAATTTAAATTTTCAGTATTATGTAGTCATAATGGTTACGAAAAAAATTTTAAAACATCATAAAAAAATAAAGGGCCCCAGTAAAAAAAATGTTAAAGAAATTAAATGAATGTCAATATAAATAAATACATAAAAATAAAAAAATAAATAAATAAATAAATAAAAAATAACAAAAAAATTGTGACTAATATGCAATTATTGTAAAAAGGGGTTTTAAAAATTTTAAAGGGCTAAAACTTTAATCAGCCACAAAATGTCAACTTTATAGAAACCCAAGTTAAAAACCCCGACCTTGCAGCACCAACTTCACTCTTCCCATCCAATATACTTTAGTTGTCCAAAAAAAATCGGGGGGGAAAACTGATCGAACACGTTTTCAATCCCGCCTTTTCCCCGGATCCCAAGGTGGGGAAAACAATTTAAATTCCCAAACCCTTTAAAAGGGTTTTTTGGCAGTGGGGATTTACCAGTTCTGGTATCACGGGGGCCTCCCCCCAATCACAAATTTTAAGTGGAACCCCGGTTCTAATTTGGGACCCAAGAACCACTGCCATCTGAAATAAAATAATGACCATTGTAAAAGCTAAGGACTAGAACCCCTCCCAATACCGGGGTTTTTCTTTTTTTCATTTAATGCCTAACCCAGTACATGAAAATTGGGGAGAAAAAATTTTTTTATAAAATACTGAAAACCTTTAAGGGAATTTTATTAGACATCACAGTGATGAGAATTTTGAAACGTTTTTTCTGTTATTCTTCCCTTTCCCATCACATAATTATTAAGCCTAGTGGGCCCGTTACAGTCTCATTCCATTGTTCAATGGGCCCAAATATCTTTTCCTAAAGGGTGGTAATTTAGTGCTTGTCATTTGGGATCCTTTTCTGGGGATTCTTAGTATAAGAGATTTATTTTGGGGGTTATAATTTTTAATTTTCCCAAAAATTTGGGGCTTTTTTAATTCTTTCAAAATTCTTAATTGTCTAATCATTCAGCCAGAGGTTCTTCTTAGAAATTTCATTTCTTTCCCGTGATTGTTTTTCCAAATTTATTTAATTTAAGCTTCCTTTATACATGAGAACAAGTCTGCCAATGTTTTATAAAGGGTTTAATTCTTGTATGTTTTTGGATAAAGAAGGTTAGAAAAAGTTATAAATTGGGATTCATTGCATATAATCATATTTATTGTGTTAATGCCTTTCAGGCTAATAACCCTTTTTTTACTGGGTCTTTGCTATCTGAATTTTCCCCGTAAGGTCCAGAAAAATCCTGTACTTAACCATTCAGGTTCTTCTATCTTTTATTTATCAATCTTCTTAATGTATCCAGCTGTTTTTAAAACCCAAAAAAATCCCCATAGTCCACTGTAAATTTTTCCGGGTTTTTTTTTCACGAAAATGAGGGGAAATTTTTATGGTGTTCATTATAGATGCCTGTTGCTGGGAAAGGGAAAAGGGGGGAAAAAAAATATACCAGGGGGTGTTCTTCTAAAATGGGTTTTGGGTTCTTTTTTCATTTTAAAAAGGTCAGAATTTATTTTGTTTCCCAAACTGAGATAATTAATGTAGTTGAAAATAATTTAATTAAAATTTAAAATAGTCTTTCCCATTTAATTCCCAGGCAGCTTTTTTTTAAAAATATGTGGGTTGGTTTCCTTTCCTCCTTGCCCAATAATGGGAAAAAAGCATGTATGGGTTTTTGTTTTTCTCTCCATGGTTTTATGGGATCAAAAAAAAATTTTAAAATTTTAAAAATACAAAGAAAAAGGAAAAAATTTACTTTGATTAAAAATTAATAAAAAAAAGGGAAAATTATAAAGGGGTTTACAAGGTGTCAGGTTTATGATGTCGTAAGTCCCGGGAAAAGCCATAGCTCAAACATCAGTTGCTCTGTCAACAAATCCCCACTTTCATGTCCCTTCTTATCCCTGGAAGAACCCTTTTTAATTGAACAATCATTTTAAAAAAGGGAACCCCAGAAAAACATCCAAATCCCTGAGGTATAGAGGGGGCAGCCCAACATTAAAATTTTAACTTAGGGGTAAATTTAATGGGGAAATTTTCTTTTACTGCCCCAAAAAAATTACAAAAAGGTCATTGTCTTGAGGATTAGTTAACTTTGCCACCCCGGAAATTTTAAACTATAAAGCAAAAGGAACTGGGAAAAAAGGAAGACTATTTCCTGATTGACAGATCAATTTTTGTAAAAAGCAAAATGGGTATTGGTTACTCAAACTGCAAGTGAAAAAGATGATAATTTTATTTGGCCCCTGGTTTTTTTAAACAGTCAAGTCATCCCCCCCCTTTCCCCGGGCAACACCCGGTGTCATACGGATCATCCAAAAATAAGCCTTTGTCTTTAATCCCCCTTCAAAAAAACTTTCCAAAATTTTTTCAAAATATCCTATACCCTTGCTTACGAGATTTATAAACTGGCTCATAACACGATCAAAAGGGGGCTCCAAGGGGTCATGACAATTTCTGCTACTGTTCGTCTTGCAGTTCTATTAAATGG
>JAJSOF020000013.1:11625944-11694904 GCA_025594305.2 Periplaneta americana | reverse complement strand
ATGTGAATTATAAAATAATGGATTGCTAAGCTAACGTACTATTACTGCATACTAAATCAATACACTCTCGTTGTTCATTAATTCTCTGAGATTAAAATGAGTGTGTACATAAATATTATTTTAAGAAATACAGAAAACGAATATACAAAAAAGCCTATCAAATTTTCTATGCATAGGAAGCTATTTTAATCTTACATGTCCTCGATTTACTAAGAAGTTACTGTAATAACATTATAGCAGTATGTCCATCCAATGGTGAAATAATAATTAATTATACAAATCGGTTAATTTAGCTTCCGATATTACTTCATACAAACACAGAAACATTGTCTGTAGGCTAAGTTTAATAGCTTTCGATTGTTGCTGTCCAAGGCCCCTTTTTCGATTGTTGTTGCCAAGGCCCCTTATAGACGAAGTCATTTGTTATTTCATTGCACCATCTTAGATGGCGTTATTTTAATTTTAAAACTCATTTATCTCATTAAATATCAGTCCTAACAAAATTTTGTAAAGAATAAAACTTATCGGAAATCATTTTTAAAGAAACTTTTGTTATGTAACATTTTTCACAAAAATCAATAATAAGCGAGATATTTCGATTTATTTAATTCAGGCCCCCTTATAACCCCCTTTTAAATAAAGTATTTTGAATGCCATATAGCCTAAAATCTAAGTTACAACGAACTTAATTTATATTCCAATTTTCATATAAATCGGTTCAGCCAATATCGCGTGAAAAGGTAACAAACATACAGACAGACATACAAACAAAAGTGTCAAAAATGCGATTTTCGGCTTCAGGGTGGTTAATTATATATGTAAGGACCAATTATTTTTGGAAAATCGAAAATTACCAGAAAAATTTCGGCTACAGATTTCTTATTAGTATAGATTAGTAAGTTGTAATTTTGTATACTAATCTTGTAATTTTGTGTATTTTGAAATTAGTTTCTTTATCAGGAAATAATTTTGAAATAGGTTTTACAATGTGCCCATGGTAAACGTTCTTCCATAACCTGTAAGTTCGCACAAAGCGGGAAATTAGTTATTGCATTCTACTACCATTTATTGTAATTTTTTTTCAGTACAACCAGGCCTCAAAGAGGGCGCACAGCTGGATCCCTCAAGATTGCGTGCGTACTCTTGGAGGACACTTAACATTTCTAGCATTGTCGGATAAAATTAAGCAGTTTAAACTTCTTCTAGAGATGTTAGTGTTTTTTGTTGATGTTTATAAAGGTTAATATTTATATAAAATTTTATACTAAGTAGATATACTTTAGTATATTTACAATTTTGTAGAATAAACATCGTGTGATTCTTCATTTTAGGAAACGTCGTGTAGGGAAAGTTGCATCAGCTGAGAGAGGACAGATAGTTTCAATTGTGTGTTGTCTGTCTCCAACAGGCGTCTATATTCTTCCAGCTATTATTTTTCCGAGGAAGAGACTCAATCCTGAATTGTACAGAGATGCTCCTGAAGGCACCTTGCATCTACTTTCGGATTCTGGATTCATGAACACAGAGCTTTCGTGGAATGACTGCAACATTTCACAAAATTTGTAAAGCCAACCAAGGTTGATCCAGTTCTTCTAATCCTGGATAACCACACTTTGCATTGCAGCTTGGAAGCTTTTATACTGCAGAAAAACACATGATCACACTTTTACTTTTCCCCAAATGGGGGGCCACAGGGATCCCCCCCTTGACCCAAACCCCTTTTGTGCCCCTTAAATCTCCATTTTCCCAATAAAATGGGGTTTAAATTTTACGTTGCAATCCAGGATGGTAACACAGGGAAGTGTTTTTTCTTTTCCCTGGGGGAGCATATGAAAGGTAGCTCCCCCGGAAAAGGCGAAGAATTCATTTGGGCCCCGGAATTTTCCCTTTAACCCATAAATATTACGGATAAATGATTTCCACTCTGGTGACATCTAGACCAGAACCCAATCAAGAAACTGAAGAGGGGAAACCCTAAAAGAAAATTGAAATTCCTGTTTGGGGGAGACCAACCCAAGTCCGTGGGGGCCCTTTTCAAACAAATTTATCTCTCGTCCTGACGGTGAAAAAAATTTCTGAAGGGACAAGTTTCCTGCCGTCCACTCCGCTTCGTCTATCTTCAGAAACCCTTCCAATAAAAAAGGGATGAAAAAAGAAATTATGACGTCATCTCCTTTTAAAGAAGCTCTTGGGGCATCAGGGGGGGAAAACAAACCGGGAACGATAAGGGTCCATTTGGTAAAAGGGAAAAAGACGGGGATTAATCCAGAAACTCCCAACATCCAAAGAAAATTGCAATTTTTTTTGCCCAGGTTGGGGTAAAAAATATCGGGAAACCCTTTGGAAAAAGGGTGCAATGTAAAACGGGAAGGAATGGTGGCAAAAACCTGTCATGCTATGAGGGGAACGGGTTTTATTTTTTGTGACATATGTTAGGGGGTTTTCAGACTGTATGCGCACTCTGGATGTTGTTCCTACAAGATTTTCAAATCCCCAGATTTTGATTAAAGGGGGCCAATCCCAATTATAATTTTTTGGGGTGTAACTGATTTTGTTTTATGTTTAAAAACAATGTTCAATAACTTAATGACAAAAAAATTTTTTACTTTTCACTCAACTTTAATGCTGGAAAGGGCAAATTAATTTATTTGCGTACCTTAGCCCTTTTCCCCCTACTACCTGGGAAACCGGTTACGTTTTCCAGCACATAAAAAAGCGTAACCGTCAATCGGTCCCTATCTGTGGTAGATAAAGAAACTCACTGCCGATATTTCCCGATGTCCGAACAATTTCAATATTATGGATTTAGTTTGTGGAATTACTTATCAATAATAATTTTCATTTTTAATTTGTCCTGATTTCCTTAAAAAGGAAAATCTCACAACAGTTGACTCTTTTTTTGTCATTTTTATTTCACAAAATTCGGGGTTTTTAAATAAGGGAATATCAAAGTAGCCCCCATCACAGTTTAATTTTTGGGGTATTTTTTTATTTTTTTCAGGTACAAATTTCTTAAAATGGGAAAAGAAAATGTAAAAAACAATCTCATATCTTATTTTATACGTTAAAATACTAAAATATTAAGCTGTAACCCATAAAAAGATAAGTTTAACCCTATCAAAGTCCCCAACAACTTATCGGTCAAAGGTGTAGTTTTTAAGAGAACAAAATCCCTTCCCATACATACATACATAAAAATACATACCCACATTATTTTATATATTAAGATAAATATTTCTTAAGATGTGCTGAATGACATTTTTGTTTTGCGGGGAACAAAGTAAACAGTTTCATGTTCGTGAATAAAATCCAATTATCTTGTAGCAAAATGTTTTTTTATCTTAGAACGTGTTTCCCCAAATATATTTTTCTTTTAAAATATTATTTTAAACGCTTTATTAACATCTTAGGTTTTTTAAAAGGTCGAAAAAATGGGTGATAATTCCGGGGGAAAGGGGTGGGGGTAACACCGAAAGTTACAGAGCATTTGGTCATTTTGGGGTTTAAAGGGAAAACTTCGGGAAAACCTCAACCAAATAACCCCCGGACCGGGAAGGGGGCCGAGCCACCTATTTTCCCGGGTCAAAACGCGATAATCGTCATTTTTAAGGTGTAGCCCCAAAAATACATAAAAAAAATTTGTCCAAATATTTTTTATTTTAAGATTTTCATTTAGCATCTTTGATTTTGGGAAGAAGATATTTCTCCCTTTTTACAAAGTGATTATTTAGTAAATGTGGGGGTTCTCCCTTCGGATAAACACATTTGAGATAATACTTTAAAAAATTAAAATTTTAAGAATTTTAAAAAAAAATGTTTCAGTATCAGTATGCATTACTGTGACTTTTAAACTGTAAACATCTTATATTGTACATACATGCACACATCATACAAAATAAAAATTTGAATACCCAGTGAAAACCCCCAGCTGTAGAGGTTTCGGGCTGCCCACCACAATGAACAAATTCTCTGCAGAAGATGGGTTTGGTTTCAAAACGCAAAAAAGCAGTGTCATGTTTCCATATCGCTTTTTTTTCTTTGTAACGTTCTTCGAAAAATATTTTCCAGAAATAAAACTGCAGCAAAAACATTTCCCCAGCTACTAGGGAATAATTAAAAACACACATTATTCAGTCATGTTCTTGACAACACTTTTTTCCCGAATATCCACGGGAAGTGCATGGTTTGATATTCCGGTAAAAAATTTTCATTATATTTCTAAAAGCGTAATAAAACGTTTGGGGGCGACTCAGAAATCCTATCGATCAATCAATCAAAAAGGTTTAATTTATGATCTTTTTCTTTTAATTTTTAAAGGGATGTGACAGGTTCTTTATTGTATAAAAATGCACAATAGGGCCACACTTTTCAGTACAACTAGCATTGTTGTAATCCCCTTTTCGTCGTCATCATCATCATCATCATCATCATCATCATCATCTCATAATACCCAAAGAACTATAGGGTTTTAGTACTTCAATATAATTGTTAAAAATTCTTTTTCACAGAATTGTTTATGTCAGATTACTCTATCTACTTATGATTCACAATAATAAATTTAAAAAAAAAGTTAAACTAATTGGATAAAATTTTGGGGAAAATTTATTTTTTTTATGTCATAGTCCCGATACAAATTAAAATTACAAAAGATTAAGAAAAAATTTGTTTTAAATTACAACATTACCTTTCTCCCGACCACTGTAATAATTTATTTCCCTTATTTTTTAAACTTCATTTATGAACACTGCTGTATTTTGACCTTTTTAAAATTTAATCATGCTCAGATATATTTTGATGCATTAGAAAAAAATTTCATTACGCATCAAAAACACTGTGATAAATAATTTAAATTTTCCTTGACTTCTCTAAGCACTATAAAAAACAAAAAAAAATTTTTAAAGATATAAATTAACGACGTCAAAGCCTTCACATAATATTTAATTAAAAAAACCCACACACGTATTTTTAAGATCTTTTCAATGACTCATTTCAATTATGAAACGCTATTCCCTATCCCAAACCTTCTTTAATGAAAACTTGACCGACAGCACAGCACCCGACACAAATCAGCAGAGGGCGGTTATCTCGCGGATGTGACAACCCCCCCAAATTTCAATAGAAATTTTCGGAAAAAGGGAGTTCAACTCAAAAAACGTCAAGAGTCTTATCCCATCCCAAATATCAAACGCCTATGCAAAAAAACGAGTCACCAATTAATAACATAAAACACCAAAAAACCCAAAGTCATGTTAAATATTCAGTTTTGTTCTTATTTTAAAAAATGCCCTTTTTTAAATAGCATGTTTGTGCAGAACCCCGTAAAAAAGGGAAATTTAAAAAGGAAAAGGGTATTATGAAATTGGGAAAACAAATAACATTCCCAAAATTTTAATTTTTTCCGAGTTTTTTTAAATATTTTGTTTGGGAAAAAAATTAACTTCCATAGGATTTTCTCAAAAATTTTTTTATTATCCCGATTTTTCTTTTGGAAAAAAATCAAAAAAAAAAGACTAGTGAAGGGGTAAGGTTTTTATGGCGTGTGGGGGATTATATGGGGGAGAAAAGATTGGAAAATTTGACGAAGTGAAGGGGAAACGAATAAAGCTTTTGGGAATGAAGAGAGTGAAACGTAAAAAAAAGGGATAAAGAGAATAAAAATTAAAATTATGTTGAAAAGGGGGAAAAAAAAATGATTCTTTAAACCCAATCAGGAAAGAGGAAAAGAAATTTGGTTGGGGCTTTTGGGTGAAAAAAAAAAAACCCGTTTTCTTTAAAAATGCCCGGGAAGGGGGTGGGGAAGGGGAAGAGTTCAAAAGGTTAAAAATAATAAAAATTTAAAAACCCCTTAAGATATTGCATCATATGAGGAAAAAAACAAAAACAAAAAAAAAGTAAAGAAAGGAGAAAGCTTTATTTGCAGTGGGGAAAACTCTCAAAAAACATTTATTGTTTCTTAACCAATACTACTATTAGGTCTACTATTCTTTTTTTGAGGGAAAATTTTTTTTAAATTTCCCTTTAAAAATGTATAACTGGAGGGAAACTTTTTTTAACATCATTATGGGAAATTGTTCCTTACGACTTTTTTTATTTTTTTTAAAAAAAGAAAACAACCCCATGTTCTTATTAAAATTTTTTATGTAATGGGTTTTAAACGTTTTTATCAATAGATATTACAAGCGTGATTCAGATTTTGATAAAGAATATCCCCCCCAAAATTTTTATTTTTGGGGTGGAAAAATCAACCGCTGTGGAGTAATGGTAACGTCTGGGTAGAAAAGGAACCCCCGGGTTCAAACCTTTTGTTGGGGGCAAATTCCTGGGGTTTGGGGGTTTTTTTCCGGTTTTCCATCATTTTATATATCATCATCATCCCTCATCATCATCATCTATCCGTTAAAACCCGGGAAATTCACGGTGCCCAAAAGGGGGCCCTTGGAAACGCGGGCCCATTGGCTATCCAAAGATTCAAAAGAATAGGGGGTGGTAAGGTTTTAAAAACCCAGGCTGCAGTGTAAGCCTTCCGGGGCCTTCAATTTAAAAAAGGAAAAAAAAAAAAAGGGAAAATTAAATTTTCATTATTTATAAAGAAACTAATGTATTTCCCTTCAAAAACGAATTTAACCCCAAAAAAAGCATCCTACCTCTAGCGAAATTAAGCCATTTACAGGGGCGATTAATTTAAAGGGGAAATTTTGTGGGGTTTATTTTCTAAATTTTTTTAAGTTGAAAACAAAGTAATTACAGGAAAAAAAAAAACAAATGAACCTCCCCGTCTTGATATGACTTTTTCGGGGTTCAGACTTCGCCAAAATTAAATATCATAAATTTTTGAGTTCCTTTTACATATTGAAATAATAAAAGTCAAATAAATTTTAAAAATTAAAAACAATTTTTTTAAGCTTTTGACTGTAAATGAAAGGGACTAGAAAATTTCTTTCACTTTCACTTCCCTAATTTTTTAATGTGTACCATGAAAATTTTTTGGTTTTTCAAAACAATCACATTTTTTGGTGAGTGTCTACATTTTTTACCAGAACTCTGGGGTTGGGGGAAAATATTGTAAAATGAAGACAAAAAGGGGTTTTTTTCTTCCCTTCAACCCGGGGAAATGTTTGCTTAATAACTTAAAAAATTTTGCAAGTCTCTGTAGATTCCTCGTTCTTTTCGGGTTTTGGCGTACCCACTCTCCAATATATTGTGTTCCATTTTGGGGCTCAAAGGAAAAAAAAAGGTGCCCTTTTACATGTTATGAAGGGCATAGCGGCATGGGGGTGAAGCTTTTTGATCTCGAATTAGAATGAGGTGGGGGCGTTTGGGACAACGCTCCAAACCTTTACCCTAAAAACCCGGTACTCAATTTGATAGGAGGCTGGGAACTCAACCTTTAAATTTTACAACGAAAAATTGTTCACCACCGGGAAATTTGAAATTGGGCCTCCCAGTCTGAGCCAGTTGCTCTGCTCATTGGACCCCCCTACTGAATTTTAAAAATGCCGAAAATACTTATATTTCAATAAAATGTCGAAATGAAAGGAAATGTACTCAAAATCGTCGGAATGTAAACATTAACTAGTCGTCATGACAGTTCTAAGAAATTTTGAGCTAATCCTATTGGCTGAAATGGTCATGTCCGCATTTGAAAAAACTATGAATGAGATGTCCGATTTAATTTCAGAAAACATGCAAATGACCGTTTCTGAAAATAAACGGACCACAGGTTGGAAAAAAACGCGAAAATACTGTAAGACCGATCCTAAACTAACTTAAATTCCGATAACAATGACGTATGTCTTTTATACCAGCTCTTCATACATGTATATATGAGGTGTATAGTTCCAAAGTCGACATCTGCCATTTTATGAAAAATGAGTCACGATCATTTCTTATATCTTTGGGTTTGAAATACATAGGAAAAACACTATTTCATCCTCAAAACTCGATATTTCTAACATAAATCAAGCTTTAAAATATGGGAGTTTTTCCAGAACCCGACTTATTTTGTTGAGGTATTGTTCCAAAACCCGACATATGCAGTTTATTACAAGTCCGACATTTACAATCATTCCATTTGTCAACTATGAAGGCCAGTAACGTTCCAGAAGCCGACATTTTGCTAAAGTCAAAGAAAATGTGTGATTTGTTTATGCTACTAGTGTTTTCGTTTAAGAATATCATAATTTTTCAGTGCACGGAACTTACTGGGAAAATCGACAATGGAACTTTAGCTGAATAGGAATATTCTTCATTATATTGGTACTTCAGAGCTGTGCAGATTTTACAACGTGTTAACGTGTTGTGTGAGCTTCTTATAGAAGTAAAATTTTCATAGAATCACATACAATATAAAGATACAAAGAACTAGACAAAACACAGAAAAGGGATAGGAAGTTAAGTTTTATGCTAACTGTAATGTTTGTCTTTACAGTGATTGTGCGATGCTTGCCTGTATTTGATAATTTTTGTATTGATTATTGATAGCTACTCTATCAGAACTCAAAACTTTTACCCATAAAACAATGAAGTTTCCTAACTCAGCGTGATATCAACCACTTTTACAAAGTGTTTTTACAGCGTCTCTAATAAGTTGGTTCAAGATGAATTCATACTGAATACACAACAGCTGATTATCCTAAAACATATTTTGTTAACAGAGCAGTGAGACATCAGGGGATGGGAGCAGATCGTGTTCTACCAGTTTACCGACAAATTTTCTTAAAATCTTGCAATTGTCAAAAGAATTGGGTAGGACTTCTATTTAAGTGTCATTTAAAAATTGGACTTCCGCCAGTAAAAAAGAGAAGAGAAGAAGATACATATAGCAAGAAATGTGGAAATAAAGTGAAAGACTTCATCGAATATTTGGTAAAATGATTCCTCCATTTCCTCCATACCAACGGATAGAATTTTTTATGTAATTGAGAAAGAGGCAAAGGAGATGAACATTGAAATCCGAAGATTACTGCAATATCTTCAACAACAATGACACCATAAACAAGTTAATTATAGACTGTCCAGTTTATGACTGGAAAACGACTATACAAACTGTTTTGAAGCCACCAAATGGCTGGCATTTCAAACTAAAATTCTGTAAAATAATCAAAATAAAGGAATAAAAAATGGAGTTGCGATAAGGGTGAACAAAACTATAGAAGAATTGAGGGCTTAGAACAAAAGCAGGTAAGTGACAGAAACCTAATTTTGAGGAAATTACAGTGAAAGTTCCACATGTAATAAAATATTATACACTAGTTTGGCGAAATGATGCTCATATAGCAGCACTACACAGTGTGATCATTTATCTGATTTTATCCCAAAGAAACATCCTTTTGGGCTATCACAACACGCACTTACATCATTTTAAATAATGTCACTTACCTGCTTTTTGTTCTAAGCCCCTCAATTGTAAATTTGTACAAAGGATTTTGAAAAGGGGGAAAACGTGCTCTGGATGGAAAAATCACACTTGCACAAAAACACAGGCATAATCTATAGGAATAATTAAGTAATGTTAACAAATTACTTAAAGAAATGTTTAAGTTAACTGGAGAAACAAGGAAACTTTGGAATTTTGCAAGAATATTACAGATCGTATTTATAACGAAGATGAGTATGAAGAAGATTGGCTATCTGTGAACCACAGGGAGAAGAGAATTTTAGGAGTTAAAATGTATACTTAATGAAGATGAAATATAATATTCTGATGATATATATATATATATATATATATATATATATATATATATATATAAACGACCATTTTTATTATATTCCATGGATTAAATAAAATTAATAGCTTTTAGTATAAAATGTGGATTATTTATGGGAAATAATGTTATTAGAATTTCCAAAATCCGACATAAATTTTATTGTTACTTCCAAAAATCCGACATATATTTTATTGAATAATTTCGAGAGAAAAATTGTTCCGGGGCCGGGTATCGAACCCGGGACCTTTGGTAAACGTACCAACGCTCTACCAACTGAGCTACCCGGGAACTCTACCCGATACCGATCCAATTTTTCCTCTATACCCACAGACCTCAAAGTGGGCTGACAACCGTCAAGCTACCAACATTGAGTGCACACTAACTCTGTGCGACTTAAATTGTGGTTTCTGTCAACGAACAGTGACGTATATTATGCAAATCAAGCTTTCAGGTATAATTCCTGTGAAGATGATTTGAATAATTTCGAACAATTTTTCTCTCGAAATTATTCAAATCATCTTCATAGGGAGTTATACCTGAAAGCTTGATTTGCATATATTTTATTGTTAGTTCAATAGCAATAGCAATAGCTAGTTCCAAAACACGACATGTCCAAATTTAATAATCTAATAACTCTTACAAAAATGCATACTTTTAGTTCAAACATGTAATTTATCCTCAGCTTTACTACTAAAGACTATTATAAAAATTTCCTGCACATCTCAACACTGGAAATACTATAAAAATTGTTTTGGCTTTTTTTCTAAAAACCACTTAGAAAGCAAATGTCGGGTTTTGGAACTATACACCTCATATGTCTGGTTTTATGTTCTATTCACGCCTTCCCATGACCGATATTTTTAGTTACAAGTCGATTTTATCTTCCTGATACTTTTTCTTTAGGCCTACTCTTTCCTTCAACCTTCTCACTCATTGAATTTTGAATTCCTTGTATCCAAGTTGTGAATCATGGTCTTCTCATATTTCGAAGTAGTCGTCATCATTATTATCATCATCATTAAAATCATCATTATCCCCAAGAATAGGCTCTTGACCTGTTCGGCCATCGACTTCCGGGTCTTCGTAAGTTTCTTCTTGTTTTCACTTGTATAGAATTCCTGAATAAGGTATTCAGTATGTCAGTATTATGATAACGTGTTCGTTCCTGTTTTTTTGTTGTTGGTATCCTGAAATTTTATCATTAATATCGTAGTTTAAAAGTCTCGAAACGTGACTCGGCCGGTCGGCGGCCAGGAGTCCCATGCAATCGCTGGCATTCCCCTCAATCAAAGCGCAGCGCTCTTCCCGCCTGCAGTACGTCATGAGTGACATTTCATCGGAGTAGAATAGTTGTCTTATGCAGTCATTAGTGAGATTTCATTAGAGTACAGCAGTGTTGTGCAATGGTGTGATCTTCACTACGTCGTTGAATAATCATCTTGAAAACGTACATCAAGTACACAAAGTTGTGTGGCGGAAGAAGACAAGTTTTTAAACGTAAATTTCCTGGAAGTCAAATTCAACACGGAAAGCTATATTAAATTTATTGGATAAGTTTGATAAATCATGTTTTGTGACTGACAAGAAAAGTAAACGAAGTCGCCATGCGCTTACAGAAGAAAACTTGATGAAATAGGAGCTGTCTTGGAAGGTAATCGTCGAAAATATTCTTTCTGCATGTAATGTGCATCTTCAAGACGAATAGACGACGCAGTGAATATCTCACCATTGTATAACACTACTGTACTCTAATGCAAGATTTTTCAACCTTTTATAGCATGTGACACACTAAAGATGTAATTTAAAATCCCGGCACACTCATATAATCAAACCAGTGGTTTCCAATCGAGGAGAGGATTTTGAAGGTTTTAGGAAAGAATGTGTTTACTGAATTTTGACTTGTGCCGCGTTCGCTGAATATTGACTCTCGTGGACTCACTTTTGTTACTACTCTTTATACTTTTATTTTTCCAGTTTTGGTACAACCTTTACTATTTTCATTTCTCGAGGTACACCAGTGGATAATTTGCGGCACACCTGTTGAAAATGGCTACTCTAATGAAACCTCATTCAGGTTGGAAAACTCCGCAATTTCATGAAGGGGAATGCCTGCGATTTGCATGGACTCGGACCGTCGACCGTCAGAGCAATATTTCGCGGCTTTACAGACATTACGCTAGTAGTTGTTTCCTGCATCTTTTTATTTAATAGTTTTTTTAATTGTGCCATACATGCGAGTTTCATATTTTTGTGAAATTTATTATCAGTATCATTACTAAGCCTATATTATATATTTTATTACACTTATTTCCAGGCACAGCTCCTTTGAAATGACACAAGGACACATTGCCCTCCTTTCCACTGCCATTAATTTAGAAGCAATTTCTTTGTATTTAATGTTAGGAAATCAGAATTTCCTTACTCGATAAGAAAGTGAAAATTCTTGGGTCATTTCTTTGAAAGCATGATATAGTGACTATTTTACAAGTTGAAAAAACACCTCTCCCGCAAAATAACAAATAACTGCTTCTGTTAGCTTGCGTCCGAAGCATTCTTGCTACACACTGTGTAATGGTAAAGGCTTCTAATAACCCTTGAAAGAAAAAAATACGTACTAACAATCTACAGGACTTCATATTTTGTTCTGCGACAGAAGAAGAGCGAGAGAGAAAGTCGGATAATCCCCCGATCGGTTAATAGAGTAACTGATAATCGGCGTTCCCACTGTATATCACTGCAAGCTGATGAAACAACAGATAATTCGCACTGGAAATCTCAGCTAACAATAATTTTAAAATAGCCTATGTGTTGGGAAATTAAAGAACGATTTTGGGACTTTTCTGAGGTACATGATAAGAGTCCTCAGGGCTTAACAGAAATAATTTTTGCAGTAGCTAGAATGATATCGGGGTGGACAAAGTTTCCCGAGAAACTTATCCAAATCAGACACATAAGGATGGGGCTTCTATTATGAGAGGGAAAAGGAGGTGTGCAATGTCTGGTCAAGAAATAACATCCCAACGCGAACTACGTACAATTTTAAAAATGCTACATCGTCATCCTCTCAAAGAAGAATATTTTCAAGACATCCAAGGCATAGGTCCATTTTTTCAAGATCACTTAAAAGACTGGACTGCTTTGCTCAGTTTGTTCAAAGAAGGATCGCTTCTGTTCCACCAACGATGGTACTTTCAGCACAGTGTGTATAAAAACAAAGACAGTTTAATCGAATGTTTTCAACATAATCGAGATACAGAAATAAATGACAGACATACATGTCTGCAGGCATGGATTTGCTCTCGTCTCAAGGATCTCCAGTTCCTTTTTGGTTAGAATTTTATCATAAAGTTATGCCTCATGTGGCTATTTTCTTTGACTGTATTCAACAAAGAAATATTGATGTACTTAAAGTTAGAAAAATTTTTAGATAACTTTAGTGATGCCATTTCTTCTTAAGTTCGAAAAACGTATGAATCATGAGCTGAGGAGCCTAACAACAAAAGAAGATACAGTGAATACACAAATCCAAGAAACAATCGTACTGCTGCTCTGAAAGTATGCGATGTTATTGTGTTATTGTCAACAATATTAGACAGATTTCAATTTCGGACCGTCTTAGTGCTCCAAATTGTTTTTTAGTTAATAATTTCAAGGACTATAAATTTATCTTTTGAAGAAGTGGAAGTTCCAAATATCTGGGAGCAACAATAACAAATATAAATGATACTCGGGAGGAAATTAAACACAGAATAAATATGGGAAATGCCTGTTATTATTCGGTTGAGAAACTTTTATCATCAGTCCGCTGTCGAAAAATCTGAAAGTTAGAATTTACCGGTTGTTCTGTATGGTTGTGCAACTTTGGACTCTCACTTTGAGAGCGGAACAGAGATTAAGGGTGTTTGAGAATAAGGTGCTTTAGGAAAACATTTGGGGCGAATTCAGAAATGCACATAGAGTGTTATTGGGAGGCCGGAGGAATGTGACCTTCAGGGGAGGCCGGACATGTTAGATGGGATGATAATATTAAAATGGATTTGAGGGGAGGTGGGGATATGATGATAGAGAATGGATTAATCTTGCTCAGGGTAGGGAACAATGGCGGGCTTATGAGGGTGGCAATGAACTCAGGTTTTCTTAAAGCCAGTAAATAAGTAAGTAAGTAAGTAATTTAAGGACTATGCGATTAATTTCCAGCAAATAATCTCAGAGACACTATCAAAGCTTACCTAGATTAAATGGATAGAAACCGAATTGCAGGTTTCATACAGTAGTCAAGATTTTGGGTGACAATTGGTGCTGGGGCGTTCTTTACAATTTTTGTGAAAAATAGCATGCCACATGCTTCCCTGGAATGTGTCATGTTGTTGAAAATAATAGTTACCATCACAATGACGACAGTTTAAAGTGAGCGTTGTTTTTTCAACCTAAATCGTATTAAAACTTTTTAAGAAATTCAATGGAAAATGAAAGACCTGAATGCTTTAGCTGTGCTCACTCTGGAGAAGAAAGTGATTCATGACATTCCTGAATTCAACAAGATTATTGAAGAATTCGCTACAGCTAAAGAAAGGTGGGAGTTCATCTGATATACACACATTAAGTTTTCAGGTACGCGCATTAGGATATTTTGTATTATTTTCTGCATATACAGTATGTTGCATGTCTTTTTCATCGTTTTTGTGCTTTTACGACCCTATATTAGAGATGGAACGCTCGAGCTTTGCATGACCTTTTCTGCTTACTAGGCAACCTGCCAATACAAAAGTCAGTTCTCCATTTTCCCACCAGGTGGAACTTGGATCACGAGCTTACCAGAGTCCGTGGATATCCAGAGTACCGCAATCGTTTGAGCAAATGCCGACAAATCCACCATTGTTAGTCAGCGTAGCCAAAGCGACATACAATTGTATAGGGAAATAATGTAATTGAAGTGCGAAAATGCAATGCTGCTGTGTTCAGAACTGTTCTAAAAACTGAAAGGCACATTTGTTTTCACTGTGACAAGGAAAAGAAATAAGGAAAAAGGAAAGAAGTGGTTATAAATATAAAAGGAACGATCCGCCTACCTAAGCGAACATGCATTTTGTGAGATTAATGAATGACTATATTTTGATATTTATTTTTTCAAAAATTGGTCCCCAAAATATTTTTATAAAACTAATCTAGAATTTAAATTCTTTCAGCAATGATATTTCTACATAAAACAAATGAAAATCACGTACCAATTATGATCAGTATCAAATTTTACCATGTTCTCCCTTTCAAATCAAGCATTCTGAATTTAACCTATTTGCTATTTGCAAGAATGACATAATATATTTGTGAAGTTCTGAATTCATTCTTGAGACAAGATTGTATTGTTTGGCTCGATTGGAAAATGCAGACTGTAGAAACAGGAAACCCTATTAGGTTAGAGACTGATGAAATTTCAATTTTCAAACTATTCTAGAGTAGAATCTAAAATTTTATACTTTTAATTTGTAATTTTAAATTGCGTAAATTTAGGTTTTCAAAAATTGCTACCTATTATGGCCAGAATTTTTGTCTACATACTTCAGACCTTCAGAAACAAAACTTAGTATACAATTTTCCTTTATTTACTAAAAAAATAATTAAACATATTTAATGCACTAAAAGTGTAAAAACAGAAAAAAATTCAACTCTGAGCGTAAAAATAGTATTAAAAATACCTTTTTATTAACATTCTGGCTGATATGTATATATATTATCAGGTAGTACATCTCATGACGATATGTGTCCAATAAAGAACAATTGTTTGTATGCATCTGAAGTCTGATTAGTGGAATATGTAGCTAAGCAGCGAAGTATGCATTGGAGAGAAAGGAACTGTACCCGCTCACCTATTATCTCCTGGCCTAGTTGTCTCATGAGTGTTGGTGGTACTTATGAGATTCAAAACATGTCTTCGAACATTTGAGCTAAACAACAACAACAAAAATATGAGTGTTAGGTATAATCCTGATAGTAAGTTTGTTAAGAACATATTCAAAAACTCTAATCATTATTCTAATACAGTAAAACTCTATAAACTGTAAAGAATTGTTTATGTATTTTCCTTGAAATGACTTCCTAAGCTAAAACGACATAAAATAAATAAATTAAAGAAAAAAACTCTAAAAAATCATGCACGTATTTACAAAAATCTGTAGAAAGAGTAGAATTTTAGCAATGCAAATTTACAGTAAATTAAAGTGGAGAAAATTTCACTTCAAAAGTTCTGGACGATAATAATGAACCAGGTCTCTGTCTTTTTATTTTCTAGGCATTTTGAAACTTATAGACCTAGCATATTATGTACAGAACTTACCCTTATATACATACCACGCTGTGCACACCTAACCTACACTAATAAATAGCGGTAACTAAAAACTATGTAAACTTATGAAAACACTTTATAATAGATAAATATTACTTACAAATTACTATATACTGTAGATACTATTATAACACTAATAATAAAACTGTTAGAAACTGCATATATTTCTTGTATCACAAAAAAACCAAGCATGGAAAACACGTTATGGCACCTAGCAACAAGCGGAATTTTCCTTTAGACAAGAGTTGTGCTCTCCTTTGTAACTGAATGTTTTTAAAGTGTCCACACCTGGAGTAACAGCCAGCGCGTCTGGCTGAAACCATGTGACCCGGGTTCGAATCCCGGTCGGGGCAAGTTACCTGGTTGAGGGTTTCTTCCGGGTTTTCCTCAACCCAATACGAGCAAATGCTGGGTAACTTTGCTGGACCACGGACTCATTTCACCGGCATTATCACCTTCATATCATTCAGACGCTAAATAACCTAGATGTTGATACAGCGTCGTAAAATAACCCAATAAAATTTTTTAAAGGAAAGCAGCCTCTGAAGTAGGCCTAACACCTGTTGGATTCCATGAAGAAATATTTCGAGAAGTTACACTTGCTCAATCGGAAATCTAATATTATAAATAATGTATAAAATAGAGCGTAAAATGGTAGCAGAATTCATAATGGAGAGCGTGGACGGAGCATTTAAATTAACAGTCAGAGCCCGCAGCCTTTTAAAAATGTGACCTAAATAGCTGATAGAGCTGGTCGTATGATCATGAAAATTGGCCGAGGCATCTTTAGACCAAAAATGAATTTTTAAAGGTAAAAACAAAGAAACCATTTTTTGACCAAAATGACAAAACTCACGTCATGTATCCTTGGGGACATTATACTGAAATTACTAACTTCCATATTTTTAAAGCTAAATTCACAAAATGTTTTATCACTAGTATATCTGGTTAATAATAACACATGTAGAAAATTTTGTCTCTATAATAAGGGTTTGCATTTTATTAATAACTTAATAGAATAATATTGTATTGTTTTATACAAAGACCTTACGTCACAATTTACATTATTTTTCATTGATATTCACTTATAAGATTCTTTATATACATTGGAACAAACATTACTATTGGAATTTCTGTACAGCGAAAGGTAAATTACTAGGAATTTTATGACTTAATTTTTTTTTTTAATAAAAATTCTTTACTTATTAATTTTACAGCAAACCTATAGTAAGTAGCTTTAATTCCATGTATGTAGGAGCCATATAATGAAAATCACTTAAGAATAATGTCAATTGTAGTGCAAGCGACTTTACATAAAGCGGTTCAATATTTTAATAAAATAATTAATAAATTGCGAACCACGTATCATAGGCGGATGAAATTTTGTACACTTATCATAATAAGCAGATATACCAGTGATAAAATTTGGTGAATCTAGCTTCGTAAGTATGGTAGTTATTGGTTTTTCATTGTTGTGAACTCTTAAAACTACAAACTTCGAGAAAATGTCAGTATAGTGTGCCCTTATATGCGGAAGCCGGAGAGTTTGCACGAGGAATGCGGTTGGAAATGTTTAGATCTATTGCTATTTTATTTGCAAAAATTGTTGTTTTCATTTTGTTACTTGTAATTTATTAAGTTCTTGTTGCTGTAATACCTATAACTGTGATGTCTATGAAGGAGTATATTGAACACTTAAATGCGTATTTATGGTGTAATAATTATTAAATGAAGTTTTTATACATTAGTATGTTGACTGATAATAATGTTCTATAAATGAGAAAGATCCTTTAGGACGTTTTTGCCCTTCAAATTAAAAATATCTGAGTTTTACTTCAAATATTCCTATCCCGTGTTGAAAAGGACTAGCAATGGCGGCCGACTCAGTGTTGCGCTACTCTGTATATCTACGGACTCTGGAGCTTACCAGAGTCCGTGATATCCTGAGTACCGCCATCCTTTGCGCCGGCAAATCGCGGATTCGCAATTGTTATTCCAGCGCTCCGCTATGCAGTATAAGCAGTTCTATAGGAAAGAATGTAAGCGCAAAAAAAATGCTGTTGTGTTCAAACTGTTCACAGAGAACTGAAAAAAGCGCACATTGTTTTCTTGTGACAAGGAAAATGAAAAGGAAAGAAGTGTTGTAAATATACAAAGGAACGATCCGCTACCTAAGGGCATATATTGTAAGATTAATGATTGATTATTTTTATATATTTTTTTTTTAAATTTTGGCCCCAAAATATTTTTATAAAACTAATGTAGAATTTAAGTTGTTTCAGCAATTATATTTCTACATTAAAACAAAAGAAAATCAATACCAATTAGCGTCAGTGTCAAATGTTTACCATCTTCTCCTTTTCAAACCAAGCATTTCTGAATTTAATCCTAATTGTATTTTGCAAGAATGACATAATACATTGAAGAAAGTTCTGAATTCATTCTGAGACAAGACTGTATCGTTTGGCTCGATTGGAAATTAAAGAGACTGTAGAAACCTAGAAACCCTATTAAGGTTTAGACTGATGTGAAATTTCCATTTTCTGAACTATTCTTAGGTAGAACTTTCTGCTACTATATTGGCCAGAATTTTTGTCACATAAGTGTCAGACCCTTCAGAAACGAAACTTACTACAAATTTTCCTCTTTATTTTACTAAAAATAATTAAAAATATTCAAATAAAGTGTAAAACAGAAAAATTAACTGAGCGTAAAAATAGTGTATTAAAATACCTCTTCTGGCTGATATGCATATATAAGGTTGCTAATGTTGGACCAGCGCCATGGTTGGACCACTTCTGTAACTTTTGTCCTTTATGATAATTGCTGCGATCTGGTGAGTTATTTAGTACTTCCGTGTACAAAGCTACCCTGCCTTATTTAGTTTCGAGGTTCTGGAAGAGTTCAGACGCACGTGCTGTGTTCGTAAAGTTATTTCAACATTGTGATATTGTGTCGAGCATAATTTTTAAAGTTCATACGACAAGAAGATATCATTTTTTATAGCGCTCAACTTACATCATTGGTAAGTGTGATTTATCTGCTCTGCATTGATATATTTAGATACGTTGTTGAATTTTCAACTTTGCCATACACAAGCTTAGAGTAAAACGTGCACTGCTTCACCATTGGACCACTAAGTGATTCCAAGAATGCACCACTGGTCCATTCATGGGCACGCCTTGTAATACTGTATAAATGAACAACATGTATATTTGATTTTCGCGGGATATCAGCCGAGTTAAGATTTTGGAATGCTCCAAGCTTTCGACTGCTATCTCTTAAAACCATCTTCAGAAGTGATGTCCGAACGAAAAAATCGAAAAAATCGAAAAGGAGAGTTGGGAGGAAAATTTAAAAGGTTATGCAAACGCGTCCTTACACCGCAAGGGGGGTTGGGGGCCGTACAAAACTAAATATGTGAGCTCCAAGCCTGTTGGCCACTAGTCTCACTCCGGGTTACGCTGCTCCCTGAAGGAGCTCTAGAAAATTTTTGAAGGAAGCCGAAATTGGACGTAACCCAGGTACCACATACGCGCGAGGGCTGAGATTGATCAATTGATCACGGAACGGGGCGGGATTGGCTGGTGTTTGCCGTGGGATGGCAAGACGCCGTCATCTGTTGATCGATGACAAAAGCAGGTGAAGGCCGTCGGAAGAAGCGCCGTGAAATCTAAGCTGCAATTTGAGATATCCCTGTCCTTTCAATTTGCGACTTATTGAGTGACCTCATATGTTTAATAGACTATTAATATTATCTGAACTAGGGCATACATAATTTATAATAAAGGTGGAATATATATGGGGAAGGGCATATAGGTCCGTGGCCCATTTCTTATAAGACTCATCCCGACATTTGTCTTACGCCTGAGGAAACCACGGAATACCTTAGGCAGGATGAGTTGTCTCATATAAGAGACTAGCCAATTTGGCTATTATGTAGGAGGTCATGAGCCTTGTTGATTTGTCTCACTTTCGAGACCAGCCATTTGGCTATATGATGGCTCAATTGCGAAGAAGGGGAGAGATGTAATTGTTAATTAAGGAGATTCATGGGGATATGAGTGCAGGTCCGTGGCCCATTTCTTTTAGGGCTCATCCCGACATTTGTCTTAGCGCCTTAGGAAAACCACGGAAAAACCTTAGGCAGGATGAGTTGTCTCAATATCAGAGACTAGCCAGTTGGCTCTTAGGTTGAATGACTCCATGAATCGATGGATATATACTAGCCAATTGGCTCTATTAGATTTCCATCGATCAACAAAAAGTAGATAATGTTATGGAGGGATTTTGTTTAGCCCAGTTAAGACAAGGTCATTTTACAGCGGTTGCACTATCCAAGGAGTCTCATGGAGTCGAGCCGTGGCTACCAAAACCTGGGAGTAACGCCAGCCTCCTGTCCTCCCTGTCTCAATAGTATAGCTAATGGACCTGTCTGGTGTCTACGCCGTAACCTAGGATCATACTGGCCGAGGCCAGATATGAGCGGGGTTGGGGTTAGCACGAGCTTCCGCATACAGGTTCCTAGCCAGTCGAGCAATGAACTCGTCTATGGTTGGCAACTCTAGTTCATCATGGAACTTTCTTCTCGAGGCGACTCGGGGGAGATGGGTAATGAGTCGAATCACCTGGTTTTGGACAACTTGGAGTTTACGGAGATGGGACACTGCCGAAACCCCATGCAGGTGCGGCATAGGTAATGACAGAGCGAATGAGGGCCTTATACATGGTAAGTCCTACCCCTCAGGTTGTCAGGAGTTAAGGCCGCCAGAATGGGATAGTGTCTAACTATCAGCCCGTTGGCCTTACGAAGAAGGGATTGGATGTGATCTCGGAAGTTGAGATGAGAGTCCATGATGATCCTAAATATTTAATTTGGTTCATCCCGGCATTTCTCGTCCGAAAAGTGTGGGTGGTGGTGGTATGTCTTCGAGCCTCGCTCTTAGTGAAAAAGAGTATGGCCTGACATTTCTCTACATTGACCTTGATTCTCCAGTCGTGGAACCACGGCTGGAGGTGATCTAGATCGACTGTAATCTACGGGACGCTAATCTAGGTTTTGCCCATCGCCAAGAGGGCAGTGTCGTCTGCATAGATATAGATGTCCGCGATGTAGTAGACTAGTCAGGACGGACTTCTTCTGCGAAGGGTGGTGGAGGCTGAGTGCATTCAGGTACAGATCTGTGTGCGTCGGCTTTCTATACACGCCATGTCGAGAGTACCATCTGCTTTCCCTGTGTATGTGGATATCCAGGAACGGCAGTGAGCCCTCTGACTCCACCTCCATGGTGAACTGGATATTCGCGTGGATGCTGTTGAGATGTTGTAGGAACTCTTGTAGCTTGTCTTGTCCGTGCGGCCAGACCACGAAGGTGTCGTCTACGTAGCGGAAGAAGTGGCTCGGCTTGTGTGTGGCTGAGTCTAGGGCCTGGTGTTCGAAGTGCTGCATGTAAAAGTTAGCAATGGCAGGTGACGGCGGGAGCCATTGCCACGCCGTCGGTTTGTTCGTAGAACTCACTGTTGTACGTGAAGTAAGTAGTAGTCAAGGCCAGTCTGAAGAGTTGTAGGAATATCATCCGGGAATTGTTCGCTACAGTTCAAGAGCCTCTTTTATCGGAACCTTTGTGAAGAGTGAAATTATCAAGCTCACTAGTAGATCTGATGGGACCACTGTGATGTTCTCAGAATTCTAACAAATTCTGTAGAGTTTTTCACATGATGTTCACACACGTTCCAATCAGGGGTTGGAGCATGTTGGTTAGATGCTTGGCCAGGTGGTATGTGGGCGACCCGATGGTGCTAACAATGGGTCGTAATGGTAGCCCTTGTTTGTGGATCTTGGGGGCCCGTAAATCCGGTGGTGTGGCCGAGTGTGGTAGTAGAACTTTTATAACCTCGGCAGGCAGCGAGGAAGATTTCACAGCGTGGTGGTTCTTCATGATCCTGTTAGTGGGATCGTGTCAGTTTCTTGTAGGTCGTGTCTGCTAGTAGTTCAACAATTTTCTGGTGGTACGTTGGTCAACACCACCGTAGCGTTTCCTTTGTCGGCCTGGAGAACGACTATACTCTCATCTTCACGTAGCTCCCGGAGCGCTAGTCGTTCATTCCTCGTGATATTGGGTTTGGGTGGTCTGGCTGTGTTGATTATTCGGCAGACATCTCTTCTCACTTCTTCAGATATTCCAGGAGGAAGAGGGAGATAGCTTGCTCCTCCACTGATAATGTCCTTGACTGGATATTTTCTTGGAGCTGGAACGAAAATTTAGGCCCTTAGCTAGTACCGATATGGTGTCTTCGTCAATGTTTTACTTGATACATTAATGACAAGTTTGTTCTTGTCCAGCGGTTGGATGCCTGGCTGTGAGGGCCAATCTGTGGAATTTCTCCATTTGCCTCCCTCTGACTTTCTTCATATGCATCTGCACCTGGGCGGTTAGTGACCTGTCGATCCATTCTTGATCAGATGGTTGTAGCCTCCCGTAGCATTGTAAGCGTAGCTGTAGAAGCTCCCGTGAGATGTTGTTGAGTTCAGGTATGTGTGATGAATTCTCTCCTTATGAGGCCAAGCTGGCTCGTCTGCATATTCTCTGGGCCTTCACTGTTCGAATTTCATGTTTAACGACAGCAAATTTAGGGACGACTTTCTTGTCTCGACATCTACGTAGGAAGGCAAGTGTACATAGTAGACTTGCCCCTCTTCTTGTGTCCTTGTTCCAATCTCTGAAGGACATGGTATACTTCCTCCCCGTAGAGGTGATGTATGTATGATTTGAGGCTTTCTCGGCGTTGGTTCGCTAATATGTTTTCGCGGGATATCAGCCGAGTTAAGATTTTGGAATGCTCCAAGCTTTCGACTGCTATCTCTGCAGCCATCTTCAGGGAAGTCCGATATCAACAACTTGCCTGCAGAAATGGACCATCTTCGTAGAACACTACAGCAAAACAACTACAGCCGGAGAGACATCAGCAAAGCCCTCAAACAAGTTACCACGAGATGTAACACAATAGACTTAGACAGCAAGCAGAACCGACAAAAGAAAGCTTTCATTCCATTCTGCGGGAGCGTGTCACACAAAATAAGCAGAATCCTCCAGAAGGTTAATATCAAAACCATCCATAAACCACAGAGCAAAATCCCGGAGTCATCTACGTCAGGTTAAAGACAGTCAGGGCTTAAGGACTCCAGGGATTTACAAGATTCCATGCGAGTGTGGCAGAAGTATACATAGGGCAGACTGGCCGCACAATAGAAGACAGAATCAAAGAACATAAGAGGAACCTGAGGCTGTATTACCCGGAAAAATCTGCAGTGGCGCAACACAGCATAGAAAAGGAGCATAAAATACTGTTTGACCACACCAAGGTCATTAACAAATCAAGCCACTACTGGGATCGTACAATCAAGGGAGGCCATAGAGATCAAGCTGGAGAAAAACAACTTTAACAGAGACAGTGGACTCCAGCTCAGTCAGGCATGGACACCGGCCTTAGACCAACTCAGGCCCTCTTACAATCAAGGTCGCGAAGATCACGGACCGAGGACGGCAACCGATTCCAACCGGCGGAACAGGGCTCGCCGCCCGCCAAACTTCACGCAGTAATCCCGGGAGGGGCGGAGCTTACGAGCGATGACAATTCCCGGCCCCGGATTGGCCGATCCGCCAACCAATCCCGTTTCACCTGAGACAGCCACATCTATATAACCTTTCGACTTTCTGTTCGGACATCACTTCCCTGAAGATGGCTGCAGAGATAGCAGTCGAAAGCTTGGAGCATTCAAAATCTTAACTCGGCTGATATCCCGCGAAAACATATTAGCGAACCAACGCCGAAAGCCTCAAATCATACATGTATATTTGAGCTTTATCTTGGCTTATATAGCTTATTAACTAATAATGAAACACAAATATATTTTGATGTGGTCCACTCAGTGGCGAGTGGTTAGAACGCGCACCTTACCGCTGGGGTTCCGAGCTCGCGTCTCGATCACTCATGGTACATGAATCGTATCGTAGTCAGGGCCAAGTTTCTCGCGAGGTTCTCCCGTTTTCTCCAGTCAAAAATTTCATCCACCGATTTCTCCATTATTGCGTCATGATTTCATTAATTATTTCATTTCATCCATTACTGGGACGGTGCGACAGGTCTGTCAGCCGGCTCCTTGACCTACATTGTAGGTGCTGCATCTGATTCATCCCAAACGAGTTAAATATGTTGTTGTTATTACTATTATTATTATTATTATTATTATTATTATTATTACTACATTGCAGAATTCAAGATGCTCAAGGGATTAAATATGGGCAATGAGAAGAAGAAAATATGGAACGAGCTCTTGCTGCTGTCAGGTACGGTGATCTTGGCTTAAATGTTGCAGCCAAACAGTATTCAGTCTCCAAAGCTACTCTGTAACCCCATTTGGATGGAAGAAATTGGTTCGCTAGAAAAAAAAAATAACGGAAGCGTAAGTGATTTACCACCCGCCGTGGAGGAGGAAATATGCCAGCATGTACTTCAGTTAGAAGAATGTATGTTCGGCATCACTCGAAGGACTTGAAAACTAGCGTTCGCAGTTGCCGAAAAAAATAACATACCACACAGATTCAACAGACAGAAAAAATCGCGGGCAAAAAGTGGTATTACAACTTCGCGAAAAGACATACAAATCCTTATTTAAGACAACCAGAAGCTACTTCCATTGCCGGTGAAAGTGGTTTCAATAGAGAAGAGTTGCCGAATTTTTTTACATTTTAACAAAAGTCGTTGAACAGAATAAATTGGACGCCACAAGGATTTTTAATGTGGACGAAATGGGCCTTTCAGGGTGCACAAGAGGACCAGGAAAGTAATAGCCAAGAAAGGAAAACAACAAGTCGGGTCCATTGCAAGCGGAGAGAGAGGTATGACTACTACTGCTGTCTGTTGCGCCAGTGCTGCTGGCCAATATATTCCACCGATGCTGATATTCAAGCGTACTCGAGCTAAGGATGAACTAATGGATGGAGCACCACCGGGAACAGTGTTTGCATTCAACCCAGATAGTGGCTACATAAACAAAGAGTTGTTTGTAAAATATTTACATCATTTTATAGACACTGTAAAACCATCGAATAGCCATAAGCACTACTTCTCTTGGATGGTCATACAACACACACTAAAAATCCTGAAGCACTGGATCTTGCTCGACAGTGTGGGGTTGTACTACTTTCCCTTCCAGGCCATACATCACACAGACTCCAACCCTTAGACGTCTCTTTCTTTAAGCCATTCAGCTGCTATTACATTGATGAAATGGAGAAATGGTTGAGGTTACATCAGCACGAGCGGTAACCCAATTTCAGGTGGCTGTATTATTTGGGAAGGCATATGGGAGAGCAGCTACTGTTGGGACAGCAATTAATGGTTTTGCCCGTGCTGGAGTATGGCCTGTAGACAGAAATGTCTTCAAAGATCATCATTTTTCTACTTCAACTGTACTGCAATCCAATCCAGTGGTCGAGGAAATGCCAGTAGCAAAGTTACATCAACAGGAACAAAAACAACAGCATCAGTAGCGACCAGTTCAATCACAGAAAATTCCAGCAGTAGAAGGAACGACATCAACACAGAAGACATCGACTGTAGGTGCAGCAGCAATCAATCCGATACGTGAGAAAGAGCCAGGAGCAGAAGCAACAGTAAATGAATCAGCTGGAGGAACAGCAACGCAGATAAAAGTAAACGAAGGTCCAGGAAGGACAATAATTTCACTGACTCTTGTAGTCCGACAACAAGTAGACCTAGGCCTAATTATAATTAGGTCGTTCTCTCTGAATTATCTCCTTTGCCAAAAGCAGCTACTGTTGCAAGCACAAGAGGAAAAAAGGCACACAAAAGCTCTCGTCCTGACAAGTTCTCCGTACAAGCAGCAGTTAAGCAAATCATCAACAGGTTTGAAAAAGAAAAAAAATTAACATATCCTTCAAGTGAAGATAAAAAAGTTCGTCAGAGTACCAATAATGATTGGTATTGTGAAATGTGTCAAAAGTCAGTCAGTGGAGGACATGATACAGTGCATGACATGCAGGCAGTGGGTTCATGAAAACTGTCCAGGAGTGAAAAAGAATTTGAAAAAATAGTTTTGTTTGAATTGCATTTAAAGAACTGTACAAACGTGAAAATATTGTAAAATATTTTTTGTTTGAATTACGTTTAGAAAAAATGTCCAAGACATAAAGGTAAAAATAGAATTTATTTACTGCCTGCTACATGATTAAAGTTACAGTGACAACATGTTGTTTACCACTGTAAGATGTGAAACCAATAATTTTATAACCCATATTTCTGAACACATGCAGGTTTATTCAGCTTTGAACTTTTTTAAAATTCAGTTGCATTGGATATGATTATATTTGTTTATCTAACCATCTGTATCATTTAAAACAAACCAAATGTCAATATTTTGTTACATACATCGGTCAGAGTGTGTTTACAAAGAAATGTTTTCATGAAACCCGATAGTCCATTCATAGAACCCAACTGGTCCATTGGTGGAGCTAGGTCTCCATGAATGGACCGCTAGGCGAAAAATTAAAACCGTTCATTGTTTTTCTCGAAGTTGTATTCCGATATTGATTATTATACAGTTGATAGTCCTTCATACCAGGAATTCATGAAATTTAAAATCTTAATATTTGACTCAATAGTTTTCTTAAATTCCATAAAGAAGTTACGTGGTCCATTGATGGCAACCTTACCCTATATATATATATATACAGGATGTTTCAAAAATACGGGACATAATTTCAGGTATGTATTTCCCACATGTAGACAATCAAAATAGTTCATTACAACATGTGTCCGGAAATGCTTCATTTCCGAGTTATGGCCTTCACAACATTGAAATTCACCGGAACGTTTTCTTTCCGCAGGTCGTTGTCATTACAGAAGATGTTCAAAATGTCCACCTCCTGCTTGAATACAGACCTCACATCGATGTCTCATTGACCTGCGAACACGATACCAAACTCCAGGAGTATTGCGTATGTCCTCAGAACATGCCACAATTCGATTCCGAAGGGATTCCAAATCAGGCACCGGAGACGAATAAACCAATGATTTTAAATGGCCCCACAAGTAGAAATCGAGAGGGTGATCAGGTGAGCGTGGAGGCCAAGCAATTGGGTCACCTCTACCTATCCATACTCTCACAGACGGTAATGGAGACGTACAAATGTCTTCCGATCTGGACATTGTCGCTGTGGGTACCTCTCCTGGTACAAACGACGAGCAGGCGCAGCATTGCCGTCCGCCTTACCGTACATGAAGTGAATCTCTGCCAGCTCTTGATTTGAATACATGTCGCACAGTCTAACGCCTATACAACACTGAATGTAACCTTCGCCTCGGAATGAACTGTCAGAGTGTCCTCTTAATGTCTCCTTTGACGGCAAAGAGAATGAGAAGCTCCGGGACATACATCACCTACAGCTTACAGCCGTTTCAGAAACGGTTGCAATCTACGATACTTAATATGCAGCACACGAGGTGCCATGAGTCATTTTTTCAGAAGGAGTAATATTCTGCAAATATTGCTGAAGAATAAATTATTGTAACAGCATTCTGTGCCTAAAATTCTCATGTACCCCTCTTTCCAAGCAAAATGTTGATAAGCCCGAAATATTAAAACATTATATTCTGGGCCCCTATGCATCACAAAAATGCATAACTACGTCAAGTGATACTTACATATGAAACAATTATACGGTGAAAAGATTAATTTGCTATGTATAAACAAACACTTATTTATGGTGTTCTGTAACTTTCAAATTATTCTCCTGAAAAATGTCATTTTTGGACTTATCAACTTTTAGTTTGCACTGCTTCACTTTTTCTTAAGGTGAATGAACACGAAAAAGACTCATTGTTGAAACTCGTGAAGTATTCGGACATGTTTCTTGACAGAAGACTGATCTTGCGTGTGCGACTATGAGCTGTGAACTTTTCTAAGGTCTCTGAGAAGTCTGTTTTATTCTTGTGCTTCTAGTATTGACATTGAATATTTATATTTTGTGTTTTGTTAAGCTATGCCAAAACAAGTGAAATCACCTTTATTACGATAGTGAATTGGAAATCATTTCATCTTTATCACCGAGAGATGTTATTTAAAATTGACTGTAAGAGTACATTTTTAACAATCAGGCAATTTTTGAGGCCCTTTTCACAGTTTCGACAAAATACCTAAAAAAAATTTACCTATTTCAATTACCAAAAATTGACTTCTTAAAAATTTGAAAATCCGGTTCCTACTCACTAGGGCTATGAAAAGGGAGCAGTTAAAGCTAGTGATGGTACCGAGTACAGTCTGTACAGCTGCTTACGTCACGTTGTAGGGGAAATTCACTCCATTCCATCCGCCGCAGCTATACTCAGTACCAGTACTAGCTTTAACTGCTTCCTTATCATAGCCCTGCTAGTCACAAACCAAGGGGCACACACCCAGTTCCATCTAATGAAGATAAATATTTTCATTAACCACGCCGAGAATCAAAGAAGACGATGATGAAGATTTGTTGAGGTGCCAAAGGGGAACAGGATCACCCCGAAAAAAACCCTGTCTTACCTGGACCCTGGGCTTGCCCAACACAAGTCCGGAGTTGCGCCGGGAATCGAACCCGACTCCACAGGATTATGAATCCAGAGCTTTAGCCTCTGAACCGTAGTGGCGGCTACAAAATTCACTGTAGAATATACTTAGTTTTCGTTACTAGTAATAAAGTAGAAGTCCTGCTCCAAAAGCAATGTAATACATCAAGCTCAGAAGAAATTAATCTCATTCTACACACTGCACTATGGGCGTTAAAAGCCACAGTAACACCTGTAATGTAAAAGCTCGTTCCAACTCAACCACTCCATTGTTGACGTGCGGCTCACGACAGGAACAACTTGGCTGTGAGATCAAACTGCGTAAGCGCGGACTTTGTTAATAAACCTAACCTTCGTATATGCAAGATGTGCGACCGCAGGACGAAGGGAACTTCTTGATTTGATCTGGAATGTGCACGCGAAAATAAATTCAGCTATAGATCACGCTGGCATTGCATGAGAAGTTTGCGCATGCGCAGCTTTATCTCACAGCAAAGTTTCTTCCTGTAGTGAGCCTCTCCCCCATTGCTGTAACTTGCTGAAGAGATTCTGGGTCACGATAGCCACGTGTTGTCGAGTACTCGTCCTACAGGCTACAGGTGAAGTGAATCCTGTCTGAGCCGTCGAGACCTCATCACAGAAAATTTATGAGCTTACCTACTGATGTGCTGACACGGATTTAACATGATGTTACTTCCTGGACGGTATCAAAAACTGTATTGCCACATAGGTTTTCTGTGATCGCATGTGTAAATTCAAAATTTCACTTCTGCCCGATCCGAAAAGATAAAATTACTCAGAAATGCTATCTACTGTCCATTCAAGTGGTTTTGTCGCAGGGTCGTAGAAAAGGGGGGAAATCACGTGACAATTACTTAACGAAACCCTTTTATTTAATATTTTCATGTTGTATGATTCTCCGATAAGCAAGTTGTAATATAATAATATTAAATTGGGCTAACCGTCTATACTTATCTAGTTTATATTTGGATTTCAAATGTATGGAATTGCCTTATTACATGATCAAATAGATACACCTTATGTGTGTGACATATATGGTATGTACCCTTGATGATCTACCATCGTTTACAAAATAATATATAAATTAAATTAAAAACACTTGCTAATAATTAAAATCTATACTAATTTACATCTACAATAAAAGTCCCATTGTTTTATGTAACAATATGGTTATCTTGAAGTTTTTATCACATGCAGATCCTGTATTTATTAAAATGTTTTTGAGTTGCACTGTGTTGCACGTATTAAAATGTTAAAATTTGTTTGTTATATACATAACATACCAAGGATTCATGTTGTTCACTTACACAAGTCGAAGCACTGTACCACGATGAAATGTTGCGTAATATCAGTTACATTGATGCTTGTTATTGTGTTCCTTCGGTTTGCCAAGGTTGGATGTTACAAATTCATCATTGTCACCATACGATTTTCAGTTAAGCCTTTTACACTGCGAACATAAAATGTTGTTGTTACGTGTGTGAATATACTGGTGTTTAAATGGATTGATTGAAAATATTAACTTTACTTACATTGGTTGGACGTGTTGTGTGCTCGACGTTAGTCAGGCTGTTACTGAGAATCGTTCGGTAGTTCGGTATTCACAATAGTTCTTATTTTAATGAACGTCTGGCGGAACCGGAAGTGATGTGGGGGTAGGGGGATGTGATGTAATATTATGGGATGATGTCCGATTTTTCGAGATTAATTTAAATAAATTGAATAGTGGGTTATTGGGATTAACTATTTGTTCGTTTAAAAGGTGTTTTCCTTCGTTGAAATTCTTTGCAATATAAAATTGCTCTGCAATGTCTATTAAGGGGCTGTTAATGGCTTTTATAACTTTTAGTGTATCTTTTATATTACATAATTCATGTCCTTCTTCTATGAGGTGATGGGCATATTTCGACTTGTTTCTGTTGTATTTAAAATCTGTAACGTGTTCTTTATATCTTATTTTGAAATTACGGCGGGTTTGACCGATATATATTTTGGTGCAGTTTTTGCATTGCAATTGATATATACCACTATTTAAGAGGGGTTCATTATTATTGGTTCTATTGGGGATTATGTTATGAAGCTTGTTGCTGGTTTTGAATGCTACGTTGATATTTTGTTTTTTGAAAAAATTATTGATTTGATTGAAAATTTTCCCGAAATAAGTCATGGTTTGCCATTTTTTGTTCGGTTTTGCATTTTCTGGTTATAATGTAGTGTGTTTTTTCTTAAGTAGTATGGCTTTTCTGTTTTTAAGTAGTTTATGAATTAAGTGTTTTCCATATCCATTTCCTTTTGCAAGGTTTTGAATATAATTGAATTCTTTTCTGTTGTTACTCTTGTTCATGGGTATCGTAAGTAAACGGTCAATAAGGTACCTAAATTTGCTGATTTTGTGTGTTGTGGGATGGGTGGAATTATTATCGATGGCATGTGTAGTAGCTGTTTGTTTTCTGTGTATATTGAAGTCTATTTTGGGAGGTTTTACAGTAATATTTAGGTCTAAAAAATTTATACTATTGTTAACACTTGCTTCCAATGTGAATTTTAAATTTTGATGTAGGTTATTAAATTCTTGTAGTATCAATGTATCCTGATTAATGTTTTCCTCATAGATAATCAAAGTATCATCGCCATATCTAGTGTACGTGACGAAATGAAATTTATTACTTAGGGTTCTAATGTGTTCTTTTTCAATATGTTGTAAAAATATATTAGCTAAGAAACCCGATAAGGGATCTCCCATTGCCAGTCCTATAGGTTGAGCGTAAAATCTATTTTGAAATTTGAAATAATTTTGTTTTAATGACACTTGTAGGAGGTTTGTTAATTGTTGTATTATATTATTACGTAATTGAAGTTCATGTAGTTTGGTGGATATGATGTCTATAGTTTCGTTGAGGGGGATATTTGTGTATAAATTGGTTATGTCAAGTGATAATAATTTCGTATATTTTGTGATTTTTAATTTTCGTAATTTGTCAATTAGTTGCCTTGTGTTTTTGATGGTGTATTGGTTCTCTTGTATAATGGTTGTTTTTAGGAAATTATATAGAAATTTGTTGAGTTTATGGTTAGGTGCTACTTTGCAGTTTACTATTGGTCTCATGGATAGTTGTTTTAAACAGTTGTATAAGTACAATATTACGTAGACGTCCAATTCCTAACAGAAATAGAAATTAATGTGTTCAGAAAAGAGCTAAGACAGCCCAGCTACTAGACTTTACAGAGGGACGAACAGAAGGAGGTGGAGGAAACCGGGATGTGACGTAGGCAAACGGACGACAGTATCTGTGCGAAAATATGATTCAATATAGAAAGCTCTTTCGTCACTGGAAAACGCGAACATTTTTCTGGAACGTACTATACTCACTAACTCAGTACAGCATACGCGGCCTCGGTTCTGTGTGGAGAACGGTTGGAAGTTTACTAGTTGAGGGGGTGGAGTGAAGTACATTCAAAAACTCAGGTACAATAAAAACTGAAGTAAAAATAAAATGATGTCCGTATAGTACACCCCAAGTATTTGAAGCTATCCACTTGCTCTACTGCCTCATTTAGAATTCGCAAGTTTACCTTCTTTACTTTTCTTCCTATGACCATGGATTTTGTCTTGTTAGCATTTATTTTCATCCCATACTGCTTACAGCTGTCATTTAGCTGCAGTAGCTTATCCCTTAGTATCAACTAACAACGCCATATTATAAAATCTTAAACACTTTATTCTTCTTCCTCCTACTATCACTCCTCCCATGTTCTGAAAACAGTTCTTCACTAAATCCTCCAAGTAGATGATGAACAAGGTAGGTGATAAAGGGTATCCTTGTCGTACTCTTCTCCCTGTTTCACTTGCTTCTGACATTAAATTTCTTCTCCTTTGACTCGTTGTTTCGTTTATAGGTTACTGAAAAGTCGTTCTTTCCAATCCACGCCAATTTTCTTTGGGATATTCATTAGTTTATTCCATTCCACGATTCAATGCTCTTTTCTAGATAACAACATAATTATTTTTAAATGTATGTAAACAGTACTTAGAATGTTACAAGTTTTAACGAACTTCACAATTGATTTGATACAATCCTTCTATAGTAAGTTCCCATTGCAAGTTATTGTTACACTCCAACATTCCGAACATCAATGGTGATGATGATGATGATGATGATGATAAAAGTTTTATGTACTAAAATTATATAATAAGAAAACAATGTCAGTACTAGGTTGTGCATAGAAATCCTAGCCGTAAACAAATCTCAAACCAGTATTATATCCTTGTTCCTCTTTCCATTTCAAAACATAGCAATAAAAGTTTTGGAGTCAGACGGTTCCTTTTCGGAGTGGCGGTTGCTCCTGCCTTGGTGAACACTAAAACAGTAGTTGATAAATCTCCCGTCTGTCTCACGTTCGCATACGCTGCATTTTGAATTTGGTACTGCATATTAAACAGCCAATCAGAGAAAGGGATTGATTGAATTGGGTTTTCAATGTAACTGCCCACTTTCATTAACGCCATCTCTCAGTGAATTATCGGAGTTAACTATGTATGTATTTATTCACACTGCAATGGGTATATACCCGGTGGCAGTGGTAACTAATTACACTCAATAATGACAATAATAAACTTATTAATTAAAAATACAATTAATGATAATACTAATAATTAATAATAATAATAATAATAATAATAATAATAATAATAATAATAATAATAACAACAAGGGAATATACTAAATTAAATGAAACGATCACTTAAAATAACATTTGAAATATTCTAATTTGTATCTTAAAACTAAGATCGAACTAAAACCCACGAGTATATGTTCATATCTGCACAAGTACCTTTCAACATTACACTCATTTCGCTAGTGTGGATTTTGTTGTTCATAATAATTCTACAAAAACAAATACAAAAAAAACGATAAATTTATGAGAAAACCGACATATTATACGTTATATTGAATCAAAATTTCGATATCGATATATCGAAACGATAATATCGGTATATCGAAACGATAATATCGGTATTTCGTAAAAACCGATATATCGTTCCCATCTCTACTAACGTGTCGTAATATAATACCCGTAAGTTCTTTAAGTTTATCACGTGAGACTCTCACGGTGAGAGGGCATAACATTGAAAAAGTGCTATGATCGCATTGTGACACTATTATTGAAAAACTATCCTTTTTCCGTTGGCAGACCGTTGATAAAATTTGAACCGACTGTTGTCAATGTTATTCATATCCTTTTAAAGAGTTATGAATAAAATTTTAAAACATAAAAAAATTAACAGTAATACGGTTGTTTAAAAACCGCCCCCTCAAATTTGCCGTCCTAAGCAGCTCCCTAGTCTGCCTAGGCCTAAATATGCCCCTGATCACAGTCCCTATCCAAAACAAATGGCATAAACCACCGCCACGAAAACAGCCAAAAGGGCGCCCCCCAAAACCCCAAAGTATTCCCCCGTAACTCCCTAACACAGGAAAACGGCAACACACAGAGACGTTCGCAGAAACCTCGTGCCCATCCCCTCTGCCAGAGAACCGAAATGACCGAGCATTTCTATACCACCATCATCGCCCGAGCACAAGGTTAAAGCATTACTGTTCGTAACCGGAATGAAAAATAATATAAACAAGCTCACACATCCCAGGCAAAGGAAACCACACTCGAGAGGAGTAACACACCATAACCTCCCCCCCCCTTAAAGATAGCCACAAAGGCAAAACCATAAGACTATAAGCAATAAGACAAATCAGCAGAAAAAAAATAAGGTGATGCAATAATTAATACAACATAGACTGAAGTCACCTGACTGAATCCAGAAGAGTAAAAGATGGTCATCAAATACATGCAAATTTAAAAGGCATGATGGGGCCGATAAGCTAATTTTCAATAATAAGAATCAAAGTTTTATCATATACCGTCTATTCTTATCCATTTAACAAATTTATCGATTTTACAATACTTTGTTACATTTATTTAATGTTGAACGTTTTCGGCTATATTGAGACATCATCAGAATCATTTATGCCCGTATGCATGAGAAAGGTACACATATATGCAATACAAATAAATAATCAAATAACATATCATTCTATGAAAGTGATTAAACATGTGACAATATTAAAACATTACTGTATAAAACTGGCTATATGAGCCATAATCAAGGTGTTAAAATTATTGATATTATTACATACAAATTTAAATATAATACAATTATAATTAAAACGGGTCAATGTCCGTGTTGAATTCCAAATCTGATAGTGGCTTGATGCGACAACTATACAAGCAGTATAGAACAATCTCAGGAACTCATTCTGTCCTGAGAAAACCGGGAATCACCAGCCATTGGTCCTTCAGATCAGAATTCAGTACAGGCTAATTGAATTAAAAATTGTCTGTTTTAATTCCAGTGCAAAAAAAAAAAAAAAGTTCAATTTCGTTGCCCAATGTTATGGGAAATAATAAAATGACTATGATGTAAACGGGAATATCATGACAAAACTTGTCAAGGTCGTTTGTTTCCATGAGGGTTTGAATCCTGATACTCGGCTATCCAGTTGGTAATGATGTGCATTAACATCGACAATAATACACACCGATAATAATTTGCGTTTGTTGTAAAAACAAACAATTACTTCAGTTTATGTTTAATGAATTATGTCCCATAATTATACTGCCTATTCATGTCAAAGGAAGAGTCACTGCAAAGCAATTTCTGAGACATTGTATTTAGGCGCTGTATGAATCATATTTCTCAACTGAAGTACGTCATTAATTGAATCGCATCCACTGGTATCTTGTGTACTATAAACGCAATCAATCGCACAAGATGACGTAGTGTTTTCAGTGACTCATCTCATCACGTTCAATCCACATCTCACTTAAGACTGTTTCTCTAACGTAGCTGACGTCATACAGCACACCAAACCATTGTACGCAACGTGTTAAAACACAGAATATTGAATTTCACATACTTACTGTATCTGTCAGTTAAAAAAAACAATAATAGCGAATCCTGCAGACTACATAACCATGACTTGTTTCTCGTAGGTACATTGAGAGAAGCAGCCTCTATTGTACGCAGATTTAAACTGGGAAGAATATATTCAGCAATACAGTGCTTTCGAAATAGATAATGTAGCCTAAATATTTATGAACCGAGGAAATAGGTACACAGAATTTTGAATTCAACTCTCTGGAACCAACATATCGTCAATTTACAAGCAAAACACATTAAGTCAAAATATTACTTCTCAGAAAAAGGCGTACCGGTATTAATCTATAATGTCATCATCATCAATAGCTATCAGGGTTTAGGCCATTTGGCCTGTTCCGTCTCAGGTGAAAAGCTGGTCTCTCTATCGCTTCTTCGGGCGTCCACGATCTCGGTATCCAAGGGGTCTGTAATTCAATAATCTCCTGGGTAGTCTATCATTTGGCATCCGTAGAACATGCTCATGCCAGTTGCTCCGATACTTGTGGATTGTCTCTGTAATGGCTGCGATATTTAGTTCTTGTCGGATGTCTTCATTATATTTATGGTCATAGAGAGTGTAGCCTGCTAGCGGTCTTAGTAATCTCATCTCAGCTGCTTCTATTCTTTTCAGTTGACTAGTTGTTAGAGTCCAAGTTTCTGATCCATATAGCAATGTTGGAATGGCCATTGTTTTGTGGAATTTCAAAATTGTGTCTTGCCGGACCTTCTTAAACAGTATATTTCTAATTGTTCTTAGCAGCTGTTGAAATTTGGCTAATTTATTATCTATATCTCGAGAATGAATATAGGAGAGATTACAGCCAATTAATCTATGATGTATGTGTATAAACTCAGAATGGAAAATTAAATACACATAAAGAGAAACAACTTATGGTACGTTTAATCAAAGGTCCCGGGTTCGATACCCGGCCCCGGAACAATTTTTCCTCGAAATTATTCAAATTAACTTTACAGGGAGTTATTCCTGAAAGCTTAATTTGCAACTTATTAAAATTAATATTCTGAGATTCAGTTTTCTCCAGAGCTTATAAAACGCCTTTTTCTCAGATATAATATTTTTTACTTAATGTGTTTTGCTTGTAAGCCGACGATATTACCAAATACAAAAATAAAATATAGGCTAAATCATAGCCTATACATACATGTACTACTGCTGCTACAACTAAAATATCGATTTTCGACATCTCTAGTGAAGCACGTGGAAGGTGCAGGACCAGAGTGGGGTGTTACAGCTAGCAGCACTCTAACGGAGGAAAACAGCTCACGGAAGGCAGACAGGCAGAGATCTTGTGTTCATTACTTTTTAGCGCGGAAGGAAGTGATTACAAGTGATCTAAGGATCTATACAGCAACGCCGCGCGCCGTCTTCACTTTCTTTATGGTACAGAAAAGGCGAATGACGAATCAGTTCCTATTGGCTATCGACTTTAAATGAAAGGACAAAGGTAAATTTTATAATTTTGCCTGCATTTCGGAATTTAGAAGAAAGGAAAAACATGTATAATATTAACCAGATATCTGTGACAAAATAAAACAAGAATAAAAATACAACTACAGACATCTTAAAATGTTATTTAACCAAGTGTGTAAGAAGCTGAATTTCTTCATGCTAACAACAATAATTATTAATTTTAGACTAAATTTTCTTTACATTTTAGTGTCAAGAGCCGTTAAAAAAGTGTAATGAGAGTGAAAAAGATATCTACTGAATCTCGGTCAAAAAGTGCAAATCTTTATAAAATGGTGTGAGACGTTTTGTTGTTGCACTCTGTTGCAGATAAAGAAACAACCAACGTTTAGGATTAAATATCTGCTTCATCACTACATCGCCAGACTGAGTAAAAATGGGACAAAATTGAAAAAATGAACTTTTTTTTACAATACTTTTGACAGTGTATACTCATAGTAGGGATGTTGGTGAGCACTAAACTCATTATGCATAATCGATAACATGTTTTAACAGCTGTGGCTACAGCCTTGAAAGAGAGCTATTGTGACCAGGCGATAGCGCACCAGCCAGTCCTAGGCCGTGCGCTTGAGACAGTGGTGTGTGTTATGTGGTCACATTCGTGAATAAAGAAATAACAATGGCTGAGAATGTTAGAACAAAGGGTAGGTTTTATTAGGAATATATGTAATTTTGAATTGGTTTAAACAGATTGTAAATATTTTCGATAACTTGGAGGGATGCAATTTAAGCTAATATATTTTAGTTTTCAATATTTAAACAGGGTTATAAAGTTCGTGTCACTCGATGTTACGAAAACTTTTGGTGTCAATGGTTTAAACAGACCCTATAGATTGCAGAAAAGTCGTATTCAGCTGCAGCTACTTGCACTTTTCTGTTTAATGTACGAAAATTCAGATACTTACGTATTATTCATTACTATTCCAGATGACCGCTGTTTTTACACTGTGAAATCATGGAAGCCCTGCTACAAAATAATACTGATAAGACAGCTGTTCATGAGTTTTGTTATTTCATAATTAGGATTACGTGAAAATTGTCAACAAGATTTTTCTTCAGAACTAGAGAAAACAAATAGTTCATTCTGCAGTAATTTTAATGAAAGATAGCAGAATTGCTACAGAATGAAAAATAAATATGAAGACAAATATGGCAGTTCACTGGATCAAGAGTTTAAGCTACCCCCATGTAATAAATTTCATGTTGAAGATGTGGCTGGATGTTCATAGTTGTATAGTCATTCTGGTCATCCAAGAAAATTGTTCTCTGAATCATCTAAGAAGACCATGAGGAGGAAAACTGAGCATCTCAGAGAAGCTGTTGATCCTGCTGCGCTTGCTCTTGCTACTCAGATAAGTCTGAAGGCTTCTGGTAAAAAGAAGCAGCTAAATTAATGGAAAATGCTCTAAGTACACCAACCCGTACAGCAAAAATTCCAACTGCATATAATGAGCATAGTGGTTCCTGCAAATATATTGCAAAATTTAGTGGTGATGACGTTTTAGCCCCGATAATGGATGCAAAATTATCTAATATACTTTATTGAAAGTGCAAGCAAAACCTAGAAATGTAGATTTATATCCAACTTACAAATATGTTCGTGAAGCAAACCTGCATTGCTATCCATGTGATATTATTGTGACAGAAATAAGCGCAGAAGTGAAGTTACAGAGTCTATTAGATCATACAGCCAGACGAATTTATGAAAAGTAGAAAGGAAGAAATTCAGAGTCGGTTTCGAAATGAGATGGGACTTCTTGTGGACAAACCTAAACCAGAGGGAGTGGAACCTCAAACGACGGGAATAATGCTAGAAAATTCTTCTCAAATCCCGAATTAACATCATCCATAACCGGGATAGACAAAGACTTAATTATACGTTTTGCAGTTGTTCTTCGAGTAATTTCTAGAGGAAGAGACATTAAAGTTGATTCTTTCAATCAATATGCGCTAGAAAATCCAAAATTGTTCATTCAGAAGTATCCCTGGTTTAACCTCCCAGCTAGCGTACACAAAATTCTCATCCATGGGTCTCAGATTATTAACTCAGCTCTGCTTACAATGCACAGTTATCTGAGGAGATTCAGGAGGCTCATAATAAAGATATTAAAATATATCGAGAGCCCCACACAAGGAAAAGTTCTCGTAAAAACACAATGACAAATTTAGTCAACAATCTTCTCATATCTTCCGATCCTCTCATTTCAAATATCAGAAAGTCACATAAAACACAAAACTCCTTTATGGAAGGAAGCATCACAGCTACTGAAAGACTAGTGAGAAAGAAGAAGAAAGTGCCATTCATGAAGAAAATGTCAGTAATGAAAATGTAATGATGAGGAATCAGATATTGAATAAAAAAACTATTATGCTGTGAAAGTGCTTTTAACTTAAATAAAAAGTGAAAAATATTGAATATCTATTGATTTTATGCATCCAAGAAAACAATAGAGACATAAAATAATTTTGTCCCATTTTGAGTCGGCAGGAAAAGGGATATCCATCTATAGGATTCGGTGTCACCAATTTTGGCTCTCATGGTTATTGCTTTTGATCAATATAAAGCTGGGGAGAAATTTACGCTCTAAAAGGGAATGTAAAGTGAAGATAAAGAGAAATTTTGCTAAAAGGACTTACCAACACGGTTGGTCGATACGGGTAGCGGTAGAAGGAATTTAAAGAATAGACAAGATGTAACGGAGCTGTCAAAGTTCATTCCTGGTTGCAAGGACTTTAGGGACATGAAATATTTATTGAAAACTAACATAATACACTGTATTGTAAAGAAGGTGTGGATGTTTTACTTATACAGTCTTTTAACATAGTCACACCCACGTGAACAACTCGTCAGATTTTAGGAAAACGTCTAATCCCGTCGGGAGTGCTCTATCAATAGTGTTTACAGATCGCCTCGTAGGTCTTCTCTTGAATTGAAGAGAATGTCGAGTAGTTGCTATTTCAGCTGTAGCAAAATCCTGTTCGAAAAGATAAAAGTATGCTCCCTCTCCAACAGAATTCTGCAACAGCACATGATATAGCTGACTATTATAAGGATGACCAATATTGGAGGATAGAATTATCAGTAGAAATGTGTGACCCCTCGATTCCTCGACCTAACCCTTTGTGTATTTTTGTATTTTATCACTTCAGAATTAAATCATATTTATTAGGAAGTTGATTCTAATTTTAACATTCATGAAGAATTGTTGGATCTGTGATACTTGTTCAAGCATGACAGATTTTCATCTATTGTTTGTCTTCGAACATTTTCACTGACATAAACCAAACAGACGAATTGTTAACAGGCACAAAATGCCGTGAGCTTGAGTAACATTACATGATACTGTATTTAAATAATGCTCAACAAGTAAATATTTTTAGTTTCAGTACTCTCGAGTTGCCAACGAGGTTTAACAGAATATTTTTTTATTCCTTTGGATAAGTTTTTATTAAAATGGGGTAAAGTCCTCCTGGTTAAAAAAATCATTAAAAACTATTTAATTTGAAGTCAGGCTTTCTTCCATGAAATATGGGCAGAAATTGTGATTTATTAATAACATGAGTTCGCCATTGATGCAACTACAAACACGTGACAGTGATGTAACTAGTTTTGCTTGTAAAAAAAAAAAAAAAAGAGAGAAGATAAAGGGAATTTATTTCCCTTCTGCTTGTTAATTCCCAGGACTGTTATAAGAGTGACGTATGCCAGAAATAAAGGAAATATCTTTTAAGCTGTGTGTGTGTTATTATGATGTAAACTACCAAACAGATATGTAAATAATTATAGCAAGTGCCATTGCATGATGATACTATTACCATAGCTTTTATGAAATTTCGGGAGAGACCACTTTCTCTCTACCCGCCTGAAATCCACCATTGACACAGACAGTACCAAATCTCACAAAAAAATTATACCAAACTGTACTTCTTTCGTTTATTTAATGTACCAAATTTACCAGGTTTGTTGCACCCGTCCAACAAATTAATAATTCTGAGAAAAGGCATTAATACATGATAGGAAACTAAATTTTGTTGTTGTCCCTTTACTACTTACATTTATAGCAATACGAGTTGTATTTTTTACACATCTCCAATCTTGTCCCATGGTGACTTTGATTAATTATATCATGGCGTCAACGACAGTAACCTATTTTCAGGATAATAGTAAAGGGAGACATTAAAGCAGCCGTGGCGAAAATGTGATCGTGCGCCGAGCCACTGTGTAACCTGCAACGTGCATAGCATCTATGGAGGGAGGCGGACACCCGAAGGGGAAGTAAAGCAACTGTCTGACTTATTAAAGGATTTTCATTTTCCTTACGTCAAGCACTTAAATATAATTTTATACAATACAAGGTTACAAACTAATGTTTAGTAAGTGTAACGAAGAAAGAAATGAACAAGGAAACATGGGACACATTATCAAAACCTTATATTAAATGTCTTCAGAATGTCTCTGCGACAAAGTTTCAAAATCAGGAATTATGTCACTTACTGCCAGTCGTAGTTGATCACGAAGGTATCTGTCTGCCAGTCGTGATCTAAATTTGGTTTTTACTATTTTCATTGTTGAAAATAATTTTTCACAAACGTAAGTTGTAGCGAACATGGCTTCAACAGAGGAAGCGAAAGAACGAAGCTTCGGATATTTATTTTTTAGCAAATATTTGAAAAGTTCAACATTTGTCAAGTCCTTACATCTAGCTTCCATTTAATATCACATTGTAAATTTGTGAGTTTAAATTGAAGATCTAACCGCATTATTCGTACATCTGCTGAAAAAGGATCGACGTACAGAGAGATGATGATGATGATGATGATGATGATGATGATGATAACACTTAACCTTTTAAAGTTTCATGAGGGACATGTAGTATAATGTCGTTTTATGTTATACAACCGTTTTCCTCGTAATACTTGTGAACAAATCATACATTTAATATTCTCATCATATTGGCAGCAAAAAATTACGTCCTCCCATCCTACTTGAAACTTTCGTTTTTGTAGAGGCACATGGTTTCGAGAGAGACATTGCGACGATACGCCACTCGCAGGTCAGAGACAAATACAAGTGGAACGGAATTTGACTCCAGTGAGTGAGAGGGTGGGGGTTGGGGGAGACAGGAAGCAAGAGAAAAGCACAGCTATCATTGCGAGCCACAATGTGCTCATGAGTCACATTTTCGCCACGGCTGCATTAAAGGAAAGGAAACATTTAATTTTAAAAGCAATTAATTTCTATATCTAACAGAAACAACAGAAACTTATTTTCAAGATAAGACTAAATGGGAACATTAAAGGAAAAATTTAATTTTAAAACCAATTAATTTATATTCCCAATCAGAGTGGCAAACCCATGGGGGGGCCTAAGGAAGCTAACACCACCCAAATAAAAAAGGGGTAAAGGAAGGGAGAAAAGAATGTTTTTTTTTTTGATGCCGCAGGCCTTATATCTATTATTGTGGAATGTGTGTGATCTTTGAAACATTTATTTTTTAAAAGGCTGTGTGTGAAGGGCTTTTTATAACATACCTTTTTTAAAAGCTCGAACTTTCGATAAGGTTCAAAGTTCAATAACTTTCATTCGGATCTTGTCTCGTAGCTTCAATCATTTCAACCATCCACAATTGACATAAAGATACAAGTATACAGCTTCACTGTTGTTCTATGACAGATTATAAATAGCTCTCGTCTTACCACATTTCTGGATGCCCAATTATTGGGTTCAATTTAAAGCTGACTATATATAATTGTTGATCACTGATAATAATCAATTGCTATTAGTAATTTAACGTTGGTAGCTCATAAAACATTAATAAAGCTCTCAGTTTTCACATTATAAAATAAAAAGCAGACATATTGTACCAAAAAGACAACTGTACATACATACCAATTAAAATAGTACCAAACCCATACAATTGTACTAAAAGTGGCAACACTGATCGTAATGTTCATTTGTTTGTAAGGCGGTTTAAGCTAAGGAAGACGTAAGTAGGATTTTCTCCGCTTCCCTGTACTACCTCTTCGTGCCCATGGTAATAGAAATAGTTGCTAACTTCTAAAAATCTAGGGAAATACTAATTTGAATTCTCAGTATAACAGAATGAAACTTCCTCAACCAATAATGCGTCTTCAAAAGCAGGCCTATCGTTGTCAATTTTAATATTACCATCGTAATCGTCGTAATCAATGTTATAATTGAAGAGTCCACTGCAAGAATGATGGATGTCACTTTCTTGTCGAAAAGAACCAAGACTGTCAATGCATAGCTTAAGACATATAGAATGTACATAGAGAGTTACATGGCATTAACACTGATAGTCATTGTCAGTAATGATCGGAAAATCACAGTTAATTTTTGAGCGCTAAGCATTTCAAACTTTCAATTGCTTCTCCTGCAAAATGTATTCCAAATGACATCCATCATTCTTGCAGTGGACTCTTTAATTACAATCACAGTCAGCACTATTCCAAATAATTTCCCCTCACCTATGAACAGCCTCTTCAGTTTAAAAGCATGGCTTAAGAAAAAGGTCCAGTTTTTGTCTAACTTCTGACAATCTGCATACAAATTTCATCCCTCCTTCCTCTGGTCATATAAATCAACGTGCACCATGCTTTGATTTCAATTGCCTGACATGCAGTCTACGAAGGCAAACAATCTCATCACTTTTTGTAATCTTCGGAGTAATAAAGATGGGGATCAACGCGTCCTCCAAACAGCGGGATATAACCTGCATTCTCAATCAACAACATAATAAGCTATAATTTTTAAACAAGTCTCCTGCGCTGTTCTCCGCACGGCACGCATCATTCGTTAGCTTGCTCCACGCTCGTGTTTATTAAAGGGCTGTCTATACTATTTAGATTTATATTCTGTAAATGCAGATATATTCTTCAACAGTAGAAAGCAACGGCCTGCCTCTGCTTATTTGCCCAGTGTTTTAAAACGTTCTGTTCTTGTATTCATACGGGTAATATGAAGAGAACAAATGTTTCTGTAGTTAGCTATAATTTTATTACAGAAACATATTATAAATTAACTGTGAATTTATTTTTCATGGAGCACTATACATAGGCTACGTTACTTCGCTTCGGCATTAGAGATAGATACGTTAGCAGTAAACAGGAGTAACAGCAGCCTTAGTGGCATCACCAGGAGAGCGCGGTTATGACATTTCTCGCAGTGAAGTGTCAGCTGGTCTTCAACTCAGGCGTCCGTCTCTGATACTGATACTTTAAGGGTGAAACCTAACCATTCCTCCCTCCCCATTACTATATATGCTAGTGAACTGTGGTGATTTTCTAGTTTGCAGGTTGAATTTTCTTTTGCCAACTTCGTTTCGAATTTCGATACTGACAAATACTACAAATGGTAGTGATTTTGTAACTACTGTAGTATGTTGGCAGCCGAGACAAATATCGACAACTTTTATCGGTACTGGAGTTCCATGAAAATAAAATTGTACTAGATTTCTGAGCAGGTTACTGGAAGCTAGTGAAATTTGAACATACTAATAATTAATTAATATCAGTATTAATATTAATATGTAATAGTTATTTTATGTGTTGGGTTGTGGTTATAATTCAAAACTATAATCAGGTAAGTTTTCGGAGTTAGTACTAATAATTTCATGTGATCAAACAAAACACGTTTTTAGGTTAGGTCTCGTCAGTCATTTGTTTAGTCAAACCAATGAATTTCGTATTGCCAGACAAAATACTTGACATGTTGATTCCTTTGTATAGTTTGCCTACGAAAATATGTTACAAATTATTGAAATATTTAGGATAACCTTTTCACCATAAAGTACTGTAAGTAAATCAGTCATTTAGTAGCCTACGTAGGATCGTGTGATATTTGGTAACAGTTGGCAACACTGACAAGACGGCAATATTTGCTGTTTAGGAACTGTTCTTATGTGACCCACTATAGGAAGGGCTTGGGACATCAGATCCAGAAGCTTGACAGATACTCGTCTAGGAATGATGGGACTGGCTCTTTCAGGGCTGAGAAAGGATGGCTCACCTGTCAGTATTAGATTCATCAATGTCATCCAAGCCATCTCATGTATAGGACACACAATGGACTAATGCAAGCCTAAGCGCTGGATCAGTCCTCCGGTCCGGCCCTCGAAAAGTCAAGAGTCGAGAATGAATTTCTGCTAGCCATCAGTCACCTTCCTCATATAAACTAGATTCATTTGCGACAGTCGGGAAAATGTATACTTTTGTCTTGGTGCACAAGATGCACTTGTACGAACTCGATCGTTACACTGTATAACGGAAGGAGATTAATAGGGTTCCTTCGAGAGATAAATCACGGAGGAGAGTTTATTAAACATGCAAGTCTAATATCGTCGTGGTCGTTTGCGAACTGTTTTTGAGATATTCATACAAATAAAAACGAACAGATGGCAACACTGCAACACGTGTTCACATAACCGTAGGGTTCAGCCTCAAAATAATGTACGTAACTGCACGAAATATTCAGTAATGTAACGCGTTACAGAGGGAAATTGATGGCTGCACATTTCCTCCTTCCCCCAAGTCTCGCTTTCTACTTCTTTCCACCGACACGGTTGCCACGTCTTCCTGTCACATACTTTGTTAACGATCTTCAAAGAAATTACCGCCAAACCATCCATGTTATGCAGCAAAGGAATAAGAGCTCATTTGTTGTTTTATTTCTCTACAAAATTTCCCAACATCACCTCTCCAACAACTTCCGTTTTCCTGGAATACGCATTCCAAAATTCAACTAAAAATTCCATTTTTCAAAACTCGTCCACAAAAGATCACAATTATGTTAGATTTTTATGTTCAACTCACCGCCCTCATTAATCTCTCAAAAGAACATTATTTAGTCCCCTTCCACGCTATATGGGCTACAACTAGTAGAAACATTAGCAGGTGTCATATAACAGGCATTTGCTTTCTCAAAAGGCTTCTTGGTTTAATCAGTTGGCGCAATATACAAAAAAAAAATGGTACTAATGGCTGAACTGACAACACAATATTATAAGAGACGTAGATACGTCGGTATTCACTTCAGAGAATAAAGTTAAAATCTCTGTTTGTCCACATGGAATTTGTGTTCTCAGTTTTCTCTGTCAGCATTACACAATTTCCCTGTCAATCATCATTCAGGTGTACTATAAGGACATGTCCTATGTTAAACAACTGCGACTGTGATTCTGAGGTAGCACGCTAGTTTTCCATACGGGTAGTCCGGGTTCAAACCCCGGTCAGATCGTGATGGAATGTGTGGTGAACAAAGCAGATGTTGCAGATGGTTTTTCTCGGGATATTCTTTTTTCCCCTATTATTTCACCTAAAGTCTTCACCTTCCCCTCATTTTATCTATTATCTGCAATATAGTTAAAACAGACTGGGGTGAGGTTTCGGGATAGCGTATTTCTCCGAAGGTCATATGGGAATGGAGCGTCCCGTGCAAGGTCCTCGGCAAGACAAACCTAGAGTACCGGTATGTCAAAACTAGGGACATCTAAAGGTCCGTTTTCCTCGGTGCGACTATTGCGATGATCGTTCAACGATTATCGTGCAACGATGATCGTGCAACAATAATCGTTGAACACTATTTCTTTGTATTTTCTATGGAGCTGTTTTCCTCCGAGCGACTGCCGCGACTCTAGAAAATACAAAGAAATAGTGCTCAACGATTATCGTTGCACGATCATCGTTGAACGATCATCGCAATAGTCGCACCGAGGAAAACGTATCTTATGCTACGTTTACACGGCGACAGTTTTTAGAGAAGGAGCTAGAGATTATAGCTGAGTATCACCGTGTAAACGGTTGTGAGAGCAGGTATCTTGTTGACTCTAATATCTAAATAGAGAGTCTAAATAGAGCGGCCTTGAAAACTGCTCTCGCCGTGTAAACACCCTGAACAGAGAACTCGCATATACTGTCAGCTCTCATTACAGCTACTCTAAATTAGTCAGCTAAGTTGAACTTTTTCATTAACTCTCGCGACTGTTGCGTACGAGATTATACAAGCTTGCGCATAACTCTTGAAATACAGGTCTAAAGTAATAATAATGCTACGTTTGCACGGCGACAGTTCAGAGCGAAGTTCTGAAGAATCATGAGAGCTCTCTAACGGAGTGTTTACACGGTGACAGAATATAGCTTCTCTAAACCCATTAGCGAGCTCTCATGAGATTTATATAAATCTAAACTCTAAGTTATTCTCCGGACCGTTTACATGGTGCAGATAGTTTAGAGTGAGAGAAAGTGTTGAGAGAGAGCATTTAGAGAAGAATAGGCTGGTCAGTGCGTTTTTATGACATCATCACCCATCTAACTTCTGAGTAGTGTCTCAGCAGTGTGTAACCTGACCGCGCATAGCACTTGCGTTACTAATATTGTTGGGTGAGTCATTATTTATTTATTCGTATAGAATACTATAATTGCACGAAGGATGGAGTTGATAGCCTTGATCAAAAATATGCAAATTATAACTCAAGTCGGCACACATGTAATTTACATTCTATGAATCAGAGATGCATGAAAATAGTACCAATAGTAAGAGAAACTCAAAAAGTTAGTTGTGTTAACATTGTTTCCTACTTGATAACACGCCTCATAATAGTGCATATAAACAAATTTGTTCATTGATGAGGCGAAATGGCTGCTATAGACGACAGACGAGCTTAATTTTTATGTGAACCAGTCGGTTATTGATGTGCAACGGCATTAAAGAACAAATTTTGGTGCAGATCCGCCCAGTGGGCCTAAAATCCGTAAATGGTACACAGATTTAAAGGCACGATTCTTCGCAAGCGGTTGCGACTCCATCCATAGCTACTACAGTTGCTGCAAGCCCTAATACCAGAGGACAACGTGCTACGAAGAAAATTTGAACAAGTATGTAGACTTTAATTGAAAACGATGATGAATTTATTAGTTCCGTGGTGTTTTCTGACGACGTCACTTTTCAACTTTCTGGTAAGGTGAACAGACATAACCTCAGAATCTGAAGATCGGAAAATCAGCGTACCTACGTGGAACTTGACTATAGGCTTGATGTGTGCCGTGTTACTAAGGGGGGGACACATTGAACATATTTAAGTGAAGAAACTAAACGTTTGGAGTTTCTCTTTCCATTGGTACTATTTCCATGCACCTCAGATTCATAGCACGTAAATTACATGTGTTCGATACCGGAAAGGTCTTTTGTAGGAACTCTGTATAAAGACAATTCTCAGGCTTCCTGATGAAAGAAAGGCAACGGATGCAGCTGAAGAAGTGGTTCTTGAAGAAGAAAAAGAAGAAGGAGATGTACTCTGTGCCCCCAAAATTAAAGAGGAAAAAAATAGTCTTGCTACAAGGGCCAAAGTCCAATGTACCTCCAATGTTAAAAAAAAAAAAAAGTGTGCAGAATTTGCGATGAAAATGACTGATTGCGTTTAAGCTCCTCAAAAGAGACCGAGTGTTCAAAGAAAAAAAAAAAAAAACAATTTTTCACATAACATTGTTCATCTTCTTTCATTATATTGTGTTTATAATGGTTCTACTAATACAGTGTAATAGTTGTGCCTATTTCGTTTTGTTAAATTTTAACTATATTCTTGTTAACAGATACCGGTACAGACTCCACTGTACCAGTTATGTGATTTGTTTGTAATGTACTAGGTGAGCGTTATTATTATTAATATGATGCATTATCAATAGTATTAAAGGAATACAGAAAATATTCCACATCAAGTGAATGGTGATAACTGCACAGTAATAATAATAATAATAATAATAATAATAATAATAATAATAAAATAGTGCTAATAATAACATTAATATAATAATAATATTAATATAATAATATTAATAATAATAGTGATATTATTATTATTATTATTATTATTATTATTATTATTATTATTATTATTATTACAGTTGGCACTTACTGGAGGTTATGGACCTTTCGCTGTACCTCCTCCAGCAAATAAATAAGCAAGAATAAAACCCACAAATTAATTAACTAAAACAATGGACCTTGCTAAAATTACGGCCAAATAACAATAAATTAACAAAACTAAAAGCCAAATTCAGACGCCTCAACAGTCTCAGCTAATTTTGACAATGCCTGATTTCTCAAGGTCATTATTCTTGTAATTCTTGTTAAACACATTCCACAAACAACTTTCCAATTGGTATGCTTCAATCAATCTTCGTGCCTTCGACACTCCATTGTTTTTGGCCGTCATTTATACTGCTTTTGTCGCAAGAGTTTATGAAAAAGTTCAACTGAGTTGAATAATTTAGAGTAGCTATAATGAGAGTTGAGAGCATATGCGAGTTCTCTGTCCAGGGTGTTTACACGGCGAGAGCAGTTTTCAAGGTCGCTCTATTTAGTCTCTCTAATATCTAATTAGAGTCAACAGGATACCTACTCTCAAAACCGTTTACACGGTGATATAGCTCGAACGAAACTTTGTGAAGCTTGACCTTTATGGAGAAACCAGTTCTACGGGCGGTTAAGAGTGGAGGGGGTAACGCTTGTTCAGTCTCGCTTGCATCTCGTCATATAACATCGGTCGGTAGTCGATCCCACACCACAATACTATTCTCTCCTCCAAGTTTCACCAGGTTCCGCACAAGCTATACTCAGCTATAATCGCTAGCCCTCTCTTCTCTAAACTCTCGTCGTGTAAATGTAGAGACGCAATTCCGCCGCTCAGAGCGCTGTTCGGTTCTAGATATTTGTGGCAGAACACTTATTGACATTGACATTTGGGGCATTTAAAGGACTCATCGTTGCGTATTAAATGCTTCGTACAATATGTTATGGTCAATAGACCTAAGTTCAAAACTTCTACGTATCAATTATATTAAAATAAATGGTTGTCATTTTTGATATGAAAATATATTACATATTAAAACTCAGGCACTACCTTCCTGTTGTTCAATTCATACATCATACCTTTTCGAACATAATGAAAGAAACTTAATACATTTTACATGAGCAATGTAGTCTACCATTTTCATATGTTTATTATTATTATTATTATTATTATTATTATTATTATATTTATTCTATTATATTTATTCTATTAAGAACAATAAAATAATGTGTTTAGGGTATAAACCTGTTGCTAGGAAGCGTAAGGTGACCAACAGCCTTTCCTTTATACTAATGACAATCCTCATAGTTGTGTCTTTTTGCCAATTACAGGTCCGATGTGTAAGCTCCATGCGTGTTCCGGCGAAATATCCAGGGTTTTTCCCCACGTAGATCTATTTCTCCTCTGCCTTCTTCAATTCAGAATAATTGCAAACTACAGCGGCCGAAAAACGTTGTGTTTCTGCCATAGTTGTAAACGCACTGACCAACCTGTTCTTTTCTATATGCTCGTAACACTTTCTCTCACTCTAAACTGTCTGCACCATGTAAACGGTCCGGAGAGTAACATTAGAGTTTAGAGTTTCATAAATCTCATGAGAGCTCGCTAATGGGTTTAGAGAAGCTATATTCTGTCACCGTGTAAACACTCCGTTAGAGAGCTCCCCTGATACTTTAGATCTTCTCTCGCTCTAAACTGTCGCCGTGTAAACCTAGCATTAGATGAGGACTTCTGAGTCAAAGTATTCGCAGGTTGGGAAGAGAATTTTCAGAACTAATAAATAACTATAACAATTGATAAACACTTGTTACACATCAAAGCGGTCGCAGCATAGAAACTGCTAAATTATTTAATTAATGTGATATAAAATATGATTAAGATTCTTAACAATGTCCCATTTTTAATTCGTAATTATATGTCGTTGATAATAACAAATCGGTGTCACCAAGATAACATATATTATCTTATTATAAATCAACGTTTTAAGAGTCTCGCTTCAATTCACTATCATTATCACTAGACCACGTACCTTTATGCTCTAAAAGGCCTGAAAATGTGCATGCAACTATTCAATATAATCTGTTGAAATATTCAAGAAAAGTTTAAATATATGAAGTAAAAATACACTTTAAAGGTTTATTTGGTATAATAATGTGATATAAAAGAAAATAACTTAAAGTAATAATTGTCATCGAGGCATCATCATTTTTATTAGGGTAAGATCACTAGTTCTGGATCTACCTAAGCATACAGGCCTATTGCAGAGATGGGAATGACAGAGAGTAACGAGTTTTACCTAAAATTTATTAATTGACCTCTCTACAATATATTAAAGTCGTTTACATTTACAACAATTTCAATTCAGTATTTTTCTTGAAAAAGTAAATGTAACATTTGATCCATAACTAAACTCCCGGCACTAGTCGAGGATCAGTTAACGAAAAACATTTCCCTTTTATATTTTAATAAACAGGATCATATAAATGTAAGGCGCATGACACGATAACACTCCACAGAGAAGAGAAGCTATGTGATCCGCAATTAGTGACCGAAACTAATTGAGGATCAAAATTCTGCATATTATCTCCATGACGATACATCTTAAAATTATTAACGCAAACTGAAGGAAAAAGCATTTTGCTTTGTAGAGAGGAAAATTACGTACATGTTTGAAACAATTTACATAAAAATTATAGTGACGTAATAAAACTGTGCAATTCATTGTTCGCTACTGTTTACATTTGACTTATAGAAAACTTTTGGTCAAGCTATATCTGACAAATTTTGGCATGTCTGATGAACCACAAATTGCACCTTTTACAGTGCACCCAACTTGCTTTTTTTCTATTTATTCCTCTATTTCTCTTAAGAATTCAAGTGAAGTTACACATCTTGTGATAGTGATTCTTCTTGAGTGTTTCGCATTGTCTTCTTCTGGTGCAAAAGTTATTTTATCAACTGAACCACTAGCGAGACAGTTGAGTTTCCTCTTTCTCTTACATTAGATGAGCATTCGGGTTTGTGTCTCATCGTTTTGCCTAGCATGAACAAGAGTGGAGTCATTTCTGCTTTTCGAATAATGAGCATTGACTGCAGAAGGCTCCAAAGGCCAGACACCACTTCCTCGAAAACCACTAAAAATTGTATGAAACTGACTAATATTGTTTTTTGCCACCCTTGACTTAGTACATTGCAGAAATTGTACCTATTTAGATTTTCTTCTTATTTTCACGCATCAGTTTGGTGCATTTTTTCTCCAAAAAGATTACACTGAATAACAAAAAAACACTTTCGGAGGATATCTTGGTATCCAACAAGCGTCCTAAGACATTGGAACATGCTCATTCCGAATATGCAAACCATTTGAGGCACTCAGAAGCAAAGTGATACAAGTGACAGTATGTTTTGAGATAAGTGACTTTGAAGTTGAAACGGAAATTAAAAAATCTGTTACAGGGCTATGTTGCTGTAAATTTACAGTTGTATATGTTGGTACCTATATTTTTAACTTCTAAATATAAATTATCTATTCTAAAACTGTTTAGGTAAACTAGAGTCCTAAAGTCACTTGTATTATTTTGCCACGAAAATATTTTTTGTGGAAAAGTAATATAAGTGCAAGGTTTTCGGTATTTTTATATTATTTAAAACAAGAACAAGGACATTGCTTACAACATTGAAACATTTCTGCCTTAACAGCACTTGAGCTTTCTTATTATCATATTATAACAAAACATGTGTCTGTATAACCGAAAGAATCAATCAATCAATCTTCTTGATGTGTCCAGTTGTTTGCAGACAACATAAAGTCAACTATAGTCGACTGTAGTATTTTCAGTTCTTTTTCATAGTAAATTTGGGAAATTTGATCGGTGTTCATTATAGACGCCTGTTGTTACTAGCCAGAGGTAGGGTGTAGTCAATATATACTACAGAGATATGTCTTCTGCAACTGATACTGATCATTTTAATTGACTTCTTTTGTGGTTTATGGATGGACAGTATAGAAGAATGTGTTCCAGATCTTCATCATGATTATTACACCACACAAGTAGGAGTATCAGAAAGGTAAAATCGGTGTAGGTACAATTATGTGACAAAGTGATCTGTTCTGACTCTTGTTAAAAATATTTGAACATGTCTGGGCAAGTTTTTGTAAATTTACAGGTCATTCGGTTTCTTTTTAACGGACTGTAAAATTTTTCCTTTGTCAGAAGAGAGCCAATTGTTGATCCATAAGTTTATAAAATGAATCTTTACTCAAGTAAAGGCATTGAATAGAGATATCACTTGAAGAGGTCTTGGTTGCAAATATGTTGCCTGTTTCGCAACGTTATCGACTTTCTCGTTTCCAGGTAGACCACAATGACTAGGTATCCATTGAAATTTTATTCTTTTGGAGTTTTTTTTAGTTCACTTAGTTGTTTTTGAATTGGAATAATTCTATGTGCGTATAGGTGTGGTACATATTTAATTATATTAAATATAGCCCCATTGGAGTCAGTAAGTATTCAAATAGATCTTTCAGAAATTTGCGTAACACACTAAAGAGCAGCATCAATAGCTAGCAATTCAGCTTCAAGATTGGAGGAGGCTGAACATGGTATGAATTAATTTCCTTGATATTTTGGAATATAATACCCTGCTCTGATGTTCCATCATCAGGGTTTAGAGATTCATCTGTATAAATTTGAAGGTAATCCTTATATGAGCTTCAGAGTAGTTCCAAGGCATTTAACTTAAGAATGTATGAAGGATCATTTTGAAATGATTTCGTGGAATTTGTAGGCAATGTTCTGGAATATCCATTTCATGGAGGAATTTAATTTACAACTGGAGTTTTAGAAATGAGTGTGTCTGTGATATAGACTGGTATTTCTTCTTTGTTTATTTTGTAGAAATTACACAGGATATTATCTGACAGTTTGAAGAACATCTGAGATCTGGATGAGGCTTGCAATTTTAAATGTATTTTTAGATCCTTTTTTAATACATAGTGTCTTATTGGTTGAATATTATATTCAATTTCTAGGGCAACAGTTGATGTGGTTTTGGTACTCCAAAAAAGAGGGCTAAGAAAATTTCAAATTTTAGATGAAGTCATATCTCTCTGCTGAAACATCTATGTTTCTGTCATGAAGTGCATCTGTAATGGTTCGACCGCGAATATTCCTTCAACTTCCTCTTCCACGCAATTTACACGTCCTACAGTCCTTATTATAGGTCCATTCTAATGCTTCAGGTCATCAAAGAAGAGTGGTGTATGAGTGGGATGAATTTCTTTAGCTATCGCAAGTTCCTCCACTTAGCAAAAGTTTTCCTTATTGGATCACTGTATAGTTGGTCCAGCTCAATGTGTGCAGGCCTTCCACGTAGATGTTTCGAATATGTAATTTATTACCTCTCTCCATTATGGCAAATGAATTAGTCATACACAGAAGAAACGCAACAATATGCAAACAACGCACTTGTATTACTTTGCCTCTCAGTCAAAACTCTGTATGCATTGTAATATAGTGTAAGGCCAACATGGCAGAGCAATGACTGGAACTGCACTTATATTACTTTTCTCTGAACAGAAGTGACGTTAAAGATTTAGAATATATACTTATCTCACTTTTTAAAAATGTCACTTACATTACTTTGCTTCTGAATGCCTCATTTGTCTCTATTACCCACCGTTCTTGAGATATATGACATCAACCATTATGTTTAACAACTCACAGACAGGAAGTTCAGTAAAGCATTAATTGCTACATGGAATAATAATGAACATGGCTTTAGCTAAGGAAATGGTGCAAATGCACCACATGGGACATAATTATAATAGTAACATATTTGAAGGTATAATACACATGTATTTTTTTGTATTTATTGGGTAATTTTACGACGCTGTATCAACATCTAGGTTATTTAGCGTCTGAATGAAATGAAGGTGATAATGTCGGTGAAATGAGTCCGGGGTCCAGCACCGAAAATTACCCAGCATTTGCTCGTATTGGGTTGAGGAAAAACTCTGCAAAAACCTCAACCAGGTAACTTGCCCTGACCGGGATTCGAACCCGGGCCACCTGGTTTCGCGACCAGACGTGCTGACCGTTACTCCACAGGTGTGGACATGTAAAATACATATGTACTTATATAGAATATATTTCCTTAATTTAATGTGTGTTTTTGTTTGAATTCCTTGGCTCTAGAATTTCATATCTGCTGAGCATTTGTCATGTCGCGCTCAAGCGTCCAGCAGTAGTCAGCCAACATCGCTGCACTTCCATCAACTCCATCACCGAGATGTCTTAATGAAAACGTTCATCATGTTCGTCGCTGACTGAACGTAGGTTCTCGGGGAAGAAAGCAAGATGTGAGGCGAGGAGATGTATTTTGAGGACGTTTTGTAACCTAGCTGTCTGTACGCACTGATGCACTTCTGAACAACATAAACTTAGTCAGTTCGATTTATTATTTGCAGGAAATTGGCTACGACTGACTTCAATGCCACGTGCATCTCTTTGAGTATCACCCAGTAAGTCTTGGAAGTGGCTGTCAGCAATGATCTTCCTTATTTGTGGACCTATGAACACACCTTCTTTCACTTTCTCGTAATGAAACTTCGGAAACTTGTTACACAGGTACCAAAAATATCTGAGTCATTGTGTAGTGCCTTTATGAAAGTCTTCGTGAGTTCCAGCATTATATGAAGCCGTGGCATAATACATTTGTCATGTTCAACCAACGGCACATGAAGGACGTTTTTACTTCATGTCTGCATTCTATCTCCGACTGGCCAATTTTTTCTTTATATAGTGGTTCTTTCTGTCTCTGCTGTCCACTCGCAGATGAAGTAGCAGTACTTGGTGTACCCTGTCTGCATTCCCATGTGAAATGTGACAACTTTTAAATCACCACAGATACGCCAATTGTACTTGCGATAGCGTATTTTTTTAAGAAGTAGAGATATGGTTTCGTACGTCCCTTTCAGGTGAGTAGAATATGCAACCGGTACTGAAGCATTTCTGTTTCCGTTGTGTAATAATACTGCCTTCAAACTTGTCTTATATGAGTCTATGAACAGTCGCCATGTTTCATTGCTGTGTTCCATCCGGAGACTTGACATAAAACCTTGAAGGTCCGTGCAGTAGCAAATAGTGTCACTCATTGCAAAAAAACTTCACAAGTTTTTGTGTCTGTGCCAAAACTGTGAATTCGTTGTGCAAGGAACTTAAATTCTTTAAGACGTATCGAGCAGTTCAACGTGACCTTTCGTTAGTGCCAGGTTCCGTATGAGATCGCATGATCCGTATGAGTTTAACATTATTCATCAAATGAATATCTTCTCCAGGTTGGTAATAATCAGAGTCTGAGTCGTTGGCAGGAGATGAAAGAGGACCAGGGGCGATTTCTCCGGGCATGCTATGCTTGCTGCGCAAGCCCAATATTTTCGTAGAATGTGTATTTCTCAAAATGGGATTACGTACATTAAAATTTCTTTTGATTTTTGTAATAATGTCTAGGCATAATACCATCCGCAGGTTGCACACCGCAAGATCGCAACGCTTGCTCGTTTCTCGGAGCTACAGGAAAGACGTAGAAACAGCGAGAATATAATGCGCGCGCAGGTGCCTTCCTCCTAATCCGTTCCAGTCGCACATGCTTCTGTTATATGCTGTATGAAGCTCTGGTCCGAGAGCTACAGCGATTATTTAACGTTACAGAGATGGCAGCAGTGTTGCCAATTCAGCGGTTTTCCCGCTAGATCTAGCGTTTTTCGGCGTTAGTTTAGCGGGTAAAATTTATTAAACTTGTATTGCTGATCTAGGGATTTAGCGAGTATTTTTAGCACTCACAGCGGCAAAATAATATAATTTACACTGATCAAACGGATACGAGGAAAACACGCAAACTCAAACCACCCACTACGCGACGGACAACACATAGTATACGACACGCCTGGTAAACTAGATCTTCTCAGCCGCACACTAGAAAATATACACACCATACCAAATCACCCATCTTCCCCAACATCTAGCATACATTACACATCACATCACACAGAATCCTGATCTCTACGAGCCGCTTCCAGCGCCACTTCCTCGATCGACCGACGATCCACTCATTGACATCACTCCGCTAGACATATCATTGGAACTAAGATACATAAAAACTCTTCCCCCAGACCAGACCAAATCACTTACAACATACTACGCCAACTGCCTCCCAAAGCACTAAATTATCTTGCAGAACTTTACACAGGATCACTCAGACTAGGACACACCAAAGCGCTGGAAACACTCTCACATTCTTCTCTTTCCCAAACCAGGCAAAGACGCGTCTGACCCACAAAACTACCGACCGATCAGTTTGACATCAACATTAGCCAAATTAATGGAGAAAGTTCTCGTGTCACGACTACACGTCTATATGCGCAACCGCAATCTACTCCCGACCACTCAAGCCGGATTCCGACCGGGAGCGCAGCTACACGACCAGCTGATATGGAGTGCTCACTCCCATTGAAGAGGCTTATACACGCAGACACTACAGCATCCTTATTGCCTTAGACGCCAAGAGAGCCTTTGACACAGTTTGGATAGACGCCTAAAATATAAACTCACATCCTTAAACCTGCCACACGAAATCACACGTTGGCTCTCCAGCTTCATATCGAACCGAACAGGACAGGTGAGACTCGGAAGAAACGAACTTTCTCGGACCTTCCGAATAGAAGCTGGAGTCCCCAAGGCAGTGTCATATCTCCCACTCTGTATAACATCTATGTGGCAGATATTCCCCTCCCTAATAACCCGCTAGTGGGACTGGCACAATATGCAGACGACGTCGCATATTGGGCAACACACCCCGACTCCCCTCCGCTAGGAAGTTACAACGCAACACTCAGGCAGTATCTAAATTGGACCAACACGTGGCGGATCACAGTCAACACAGACAAAACACAGATATGCGTCTTCCGCCCAAAACTCCGGACTCGGGTCCTCCAGAACAACCCAATCACAATAGCCAACACTCAACTTCCACTCCAGCGGAATCTCACATACCTAGGAATACCCCTCACCTCCAAACTCTCCTGGACCGAAGTAGCTAAAGAAACCTGGAGGAAATATAACGCAGCCACCAGAGCAATAAGCTACCTAAGTGGCATCAATCGACTCGGTTGTATAACCGAAACACTCATCCACCTATACAAAGCATTGGTTAGATCCCTATGCATGCATCCCTCCATTTTCCTCACACAAGCCCCTTCAACGACCCAATCGAAATTTGAAGCATGCGAAAGAAGAATTCTCCGCCAAATCTTCCACCTGCACAGACGCACCGGAAATAACACAGTTTACACTACCACAAAAACAAAGCCACTCTTCACACACCTAAACAACATAAACAGGAAATACACACATTCGGCAGTAAATCGCGTATATACACAACACATCTTCGCAAATCCCCGAACACAAACAACAGAAGAACACTGGAGAAACTCCTCTACAACTACCACCAGTCCCCACCACCAAACTAAAACACACAAACAAAACCGCAAACACTGTTGGAAATTTGAATACTGTCTGAGAGGACACACGACAGCAACAGAGAGGCAGATGAATAAAATAACACCACACCATGAAAGTCTCCATAACGATTCAGACGCTTCTGCCACCGGAAGGGGAAACTTAAAAATGTATGTATGTATGCACAGTGTTCTGCCCAAGAGCAGGTCTTTAACTGCAAACCCAGTATTTCCCTTTCTTGCTTTCCTCTTAATCTCCCCATATAATACTTTAATGCTGTCTATCAACTGATATCTTTTACCCCGAACTCTTGTCCCAGCTACCATTCCTTAAGCATCCCAAATTAACAAATTAGGCCTACACCAAAATAATTAAAAAAATAAAGTAAAAAATAAAATAAAATAAATATAAAGCCAATCACCGCACTCACACACCTACTGGCACTTATGCCAGAAATAGTGTATAAGTATGTAAATATATATTTATTTTTATTTATGTACAATGGCTGGAGAGGGCATCCTGCGCGTATAAGACCTAAAAAGGCCTCTGGCTCAAAGCCAGTAAAGTCAATCAACATCAACATTGACAATATAGCAATTTAGCGGTTTCTGAAAGGCTTCACAACGGATGTTTAAGAATCGAGTTGGCAACACTGATTGGCAGCAGTTTTTGCCAGTGAATGTGCTGTGATTTGCGATTGTAATGTAATTTTATGAGCGGAATGTATATGTTAGCTGCTGCATGTCTTATTAGTTCTTAAACGTTAATTTGAAGTGTTGCAATGAGTTCGGAAATGTGTGTTATTGAAACTTCATTATTAAATCCGTTTTCCCGGAGGACTATTCAAGTGAAGACCGACATTATAAAGAACGGCAGACCATGTCCAGGGCTCCCAGATTTAAAAAGGCAGCATAAGGAGAAAAATAGAGAATATGTGCGCTCGTTCAGTGTATCTCAATACAACAATACGCATTGGTTGGCAGGGTCGAAAAAACTGAATAAACTGTTTTGTTGGACGTGTTTGTTATTTTCTACAGATAACGGTGTATGGTGTAAAAGTGGCTTTGACAATTTAAATACTTTAACATTGTCTATTACAAGACACGAAAATCTGCAAACCAGATGAATTATATCCTCCCATCTTCCCCATCAATAAAAGAGCAAGCCTAACTTTCGTGACCAGCATTCGCCCCTGAAGAGGACATTCTTCTTGCGTTTCTTCAGTAACTGTGTGTTCTGCAGATGCTTTAGGTATTGGACAAGTGACGGGATCATATGGAATTGGTTTAGAAACTGATGAAACGTCAGGTTACTTTACAGATGCACGAGTTTTGGAGGAGAAGTGACGTTTGCCAAACAGAAATAACAGTCTGTGATGTGTTCCTTCATTCACGCCATATCATATGAACTCCAAATACCATATGATTGATCTTCTTTTCCTTACTTAAACAACCGCGCAAGTTGCATGCACAGATGAACTGTGGTGCCTACGACTAACTACTATCCACCTTCGAATCAAACGGCGTAAAAGTCTTCCGATGGGATTTGTCTATTACATAGCCGCACACGTAGCAAAACACTTCTGGTGAATTTCTACAACCTCTGGATGCCGTAATATCCACCGTCCACTGTCATTGTCAATGAAAATAAGTAAAAAGGAACAAATGAAAGTATATTAATGTAACAGAACACAAACGACGAATTTTTTCAGCACTGCATTAAAAATAACGAAAATGACAAAAAATGTAACAGTGTTCCATGTAAAAATAAATTTTCGTCGATAATTTCAAAACCTGACGTGATAGAGCAAAACGGTTTTCAGATTTGAAATCAGCATGAAAAACTGCATTACAAACAGTAAACATCACGTCAGATATCTACCACTTGTTTATCAGTGTCATTTGAATGACCCAAAAACACCAACATTCAAGTGCTGGAAATTGTACGTAGTGTCATGAAGACACATTAGAAAATAGACATCACTTTCACTTGCTAAAACTAAAGTTTCTCCAGATAAATGAGATCCATGATATTCAAAACGTATTAAGACATTTGTGTACAGTTAAAACCCCAATATTTGACTCCGAAACGAATATAAACTAGAAGCGCATTTAAATTTGGCGCGCACCATAGCCTGCTTATTATCTCGTTGCAAGAGAATAGAAAACTTGCTCGCAAGGTAAGACTGAAAGCTTCATGTGAAGTCCTTATTTTCTTTGCAAAATACACAGCTATGACCACCTTTTGAGAAAATTTGGAGGCTCTGAATTATATACATAAGTAATTACAGATTTTCAAGTCTGTTTATCTTATTTTCTCTTCAAATTTCTGATACTAATTGGAAAAAAACACTAATGCGTTATAATTTGTGGCTTCTCTCATTAAAAACGTCCAAGGAACAGCGCTACTATGGCCACCAAACGTACAACAAGAGACACAGCCGCTACCTTGAGAAACTGACAGTAAAGACAGTTTGATCCTCAACTAGTGCCCGATTCATAAGTAGTGATCTTAGCCTATATCTATTTCTTCAATAAATGTATTAATTACTAATTTGATATAGATATTTGAATTGGTATATTGTTAATTTTCTTTGACTTTCACATAATTATTATTATGACAGTAAACAACAAACAATTTCTCCAGGCTCTCTACCGTGAACTTCTCTTATCTGTCAGAATTAGTTTAAATGCCGAGAACGATCTCTACATCATATGATGTGACTGGTACATACTTGTAAGCAGAAATGTTCCGAATTTCAGTAACTGTTTCACATTTTCAACTCATAATGTCAGCAATTCAGAGCATTTCTTTATAGTCAGGATTATTCTCTAACACATTTAAATTTTGAAGTAACTGCTTTACCTTGTGTTCCAGGAATGCTTCCAATGAATATTTTACTTATTGCACAACTGCAAGGGATTCCTTTAGGGGTGATGCTGCTCTCTATCATGGAGAAATTAGCAACCACATAAGAGAACTCATCCCGAAGATTCTTTTTTCACATAATTTTTATATAGAATGGAAATTATTCTTATTTTTATAATGGAGAAATTTAAAAATTGGATAATAAATCGGGCAAAACAAGGAAAAATGTTAATATACACCAGAAGTGTCAGAGTTGTAAGCTCCGAAACCGGCTGTGAAGCTAGAGACGTCCAGTCGGAGCGTGAACTTGCTTATGTCTGTGGAAGCACCGGAGCACGCAACGAGTTATAGTGGAGCGCTCCGCTCCGTTTAGGCTCTGTCTGACAACGCTGATACACATACTTACTTACTTACTGGCTATTAAGGAACCCGGAGGTTCATTGCCGCCTTCACATAAGCCCGCAATTGGCCCCTATCCTCAGCAAGATTAAACCATTCTCTATCATCATATCCCACCTCCCTCAACTACATTTTAATATTATCTTCCCATCTACGTCTCGGCCTCCCTAAAGGTCTTTTTCCCTCCAGCATCCCGACTAACACTGTATATGCATTTCTGGATTTACCCATACGTGCTACATGCCCTGCCCATCTCAAACGTCTGGATTTAATGTTCCTAATTATGTCAGGTGAAGGATACAATGCGTGCAGTTATGTGTTGTGTAACTTCCTCCATTCTCCTGTAACTTCATTCCTCTCAGCCCCAAATATATTCCTAAGCACCTTATTCTCAAACACTCTTACCTATGTTCCTCTCTCAAAGTGAGAGTCCAAGTTTCACAACCATAAAGAACAACCGGTAATATAACTGTTTTATAAATTCTAAATTTCAGAATTTTTGACAGCAGACAATAATAAAAGTTTCTCAACCGAATAGTAACAGGCATTCCCCATATTTATTCTGTGTTTAATTTCCTCCGAGTATCATTTATATTTGTTACTGTCGCTCCGAAATATTTGAACTTTTCCACCTCTTCAAAAGATAAATTTCTCATTGTTATATTTCCATTTCGTACAATATTCTCGTCACGAGACATTATCATATACCTTGTCTTTTCGGGATTTACTTCCTAACCCATATCTTTACTTGCTTTCAGTAAAATTTCCGTGTTTACCCAAATCGTTTGTGGATTTTCTCCTAACATATTCACGTCATCCGCATAGACAAGCAGTTGATGTAACCCATTCAATTCTAAACCATATCTGTTATCCTGGACTTTCCTAATGGCATACTCTGGAGAAAGTTAAAAAGTAAAGGTGATAGTGCAGCTTCTTGCTTTAGTCCACAATGAATTGAAACGCATCTGACAGAAACTGATCTATACGGATTCTGCTGTACGTTTCACTGAGACACATTTTAATTAATCGAACTAGTTTCTTGGGAATACCAAAAATTCAATAAGAATATCATATAAAACTTCTCTCTTAACCGAGTCATATGCCGTTTTGAAATCTATGAATAACTGATGCACTGTACCCTTTTACTCCCATTTTTTCTCCATTGTCTGTCGAATAAAATATCTGGTCAATAGTTGATCTATTACGTCTAAAACCACACTGATGATCCCCAATTATTTCATCTACATATGGAGTTAATCTTCTCAAAAGAATATTGGACAAAATGTTGTACGACATTGACAAAAGTGATATTCCTCGAAACTTACTACAGTTACTCTTGTCCCCCTTCTTTAAGATAGGTACGATTATGCACTCCTTCCATTCATCTGGTACAAATTCCTTTCCCCAAATAGCAAGTACAAGCTTATAAATTTCGTTAGATAATGCGCTTCCACCCTCTTGTATTAATTCAGTTAGTTACTGGGGTTTAAAAAGGGCGCGTCAGCATCTATGGCTATTTGCGCCCTTATCTAAAAATTCTTTACAGAACAGAGACATAATACAATAATGAGAATGCTTAAAAGAACTAAAAACGTTGTCACGATTAAAACGAGGTACACAAATGCAGTTTCAACAGGGTGATGCATAAAACATTATAAAAATCACAGACCTTAACTGGTATTTAAAATGAGACAATAAAATAATAATATAAATGCTACCATAAATAAATTATCTAGCGTATTTCTAAAATACTCGGATGTAAAAGGTCCGAATGTCAAGTTTGTTAAAAAAACTTATATACAAAATAACAAATGTAACCTCCGGATGTAAAGGGTCCGGAGGACAGGAAAACAGGTCAATAAAAAATTAAATCACCCTGTCAAGTCCAGTACTCGATAAAAATCTCAGGACTGCATTTGTACAATTAAAATCATTGCCAAGAGCGTCACGAAGAGTCGGCCGAATTCCATATTGCCGACGGACACGGTCATATTTTCTAAAAATGCAATAAAAAATGTTCCACCGTAAGTGGAACATGGCATAGATCACACCGGCTGAAGCTCGCCACGTAGCAGATGGCCATGTGTCAGATGACAGTGGCCAATCCTCAACCGGGTGAGTAAAATTTCTTAGTGTCGTGTCGCTCTTGTGGACGAATCCCAAACTCGAACAGTATTCTTTATTCTTCGTAATTTGTTTTCCTCTTGTGCAGACCATTCTCCTTCCCATTGCCACCATTTTACTATATTTCAAATAATTTTGTAAGTATTGCCACCTCTCGCGCCAATATACTAGAGAGTTATTCGTAACACCATCTTTGGCTGCAGCATCTGCGGCCTCATTCCCAGGAATTACGACATGGCCAGGAATCCACACTACTCCAATCTCGCAATCAGAGCTTAGGAGTGTGTGGAACAGCTGCTGAGTTCTTAACAGAAGGATCATCTGAATAGAGAGACTGCAAAGACTGAATGGCACTTACAGAGTCGGAGCAGATTAGATAGGCCTATCTGCCGCGAGGTTGTCGAATTAAAAACAATAAAACTCTGTAAAAAAGCATATAATTCTGCAGTAAAAACACTGGTATATTCGCTCAGTTTATATTTAAATATCTGCCCATTTGCAACGAACGAGCAACCAACACAATCATTTACTCGGGAACCGTCAGTAAAAACTAAAGGGTAATTTGGAAAACATGATAAAAGTTCACTAAAACGAAGTCTATAAACAAAAGCTGGTGTCAAATTCTTAAAAATTTTGGCTCAGGCTTACATCAAACATGGGGCGTCGCATAAACCACGGTGGAGTGGTGGTGTATTCTAGTGCGCGAACGGATGGTAGATGGACGTTGAACTCAGAGAGCAATTCACGGAATCGCACGCCTGCTGGACGAGGTCTCCGTGAATTTTCACTGTATCGGCCGTAAAGAGATGAATGATGGAAAGAGTCGAAAGAATTGTGCTCAGACTGTGAGCGGAGCTTAACCGCATATGAGCACAACAGGACATTACGTCGCCGATACAGGCTCGCTATCCGACTCGATCGGAAGGCACCTGTAGCGAGTCGTATCGCATGATGATGGATAGTGTCTAAGAGACGTAGCTTAGATTTATTTGCTGAGCCATAGATAAAACACCTATAATCCAGCTTTGAACGGATAAGAGCACGATAAAGACGTAAAAGCACTATGCGGTCTGCACCCCAGCGAACTCCTGACAAAAGGCGTAAAAAATGTTTAATGATTTTTCACAACGCCTTCTCAAGTCACGGATATGCGCCTCCCACGTTAATTTATAATCAAAGATAAGGCCCAAAAATCTCGCAGTGTCTGTATATTGCAACTCCACTCCATTAAGACGTAGTTCAGGATGTGGATGCGTGATGGGAATATAATGGTGTAGCAGACGGTTGACTCAAACTCGTTTTCTACTGCGCATGTCGTCACTTGGGAAGCAGCACTGGCGCGCTAATTCGCACCGCAGTGCTCGAGGAACAAAACAAACAGCTGTTGTTTGTGTGCGTGTGTGTGTCTATATATATATATATATATATATATATATATATATATATATATATATAGAATATTATTCTTGTATCAGTAATGCTATTAATGTGACACATGCTATTAGTATGCCTGGATGTGCAGTATCTGGTTGTTTGAGTTACAATCGAAAAACAAAAGGAACTGACGTAAAATATTATAGGTTTCCGAGGAATGAAGACTTGGCAAGACAATGGTTGCATGCTTGTAGAAGGGTGGATGAAGTCAATTTACAGCACAATGAGGTTTTTCGCATGTTACTAAATTTTATTTGCTTCGCAACTCATTTGCAAAATATATTTTCATGTTAAACTTATTGTTTGACTTATCCCATAGATTGCTTTGAGGGAAAAGAAAGGGGTAAAAATCTTAAGACTTAATGTTGTTTCAGCTCGAATATGTTCACTTCATTTTGAGGAGTCAAGTTACGAAGTACCTTTTAAATCACAAAATAAATTATGAACCTAAAAACAGTCGTAATCTGAAAGTAGACGCTGTACCCACATAAGTTCTGGCGCAGTCTTACTTGAAACGAAAATCAACAGATAATCTGAGATTGGATAGATGTGAAAACGGAGAAGGAGAAAAGAAATTCATGACATCATTGCCAATAGTTCATGAACTGTTCAGGCCACTTCCAAAACCAATTCAGACGAACATGTATCAGAGGATAGTGCATTAGACCTAAATAACGAAACGTGAGTAATTACAGCAATTATATAATTATAATAACTATTAACTGGTATGTTCCTGTGTATCATATTGTTAACATTTTCACATATGAGTCGCTCCGCAGAAGGGAATAATTTTCTCATAGTTCTTCAAAATTTTCTAAGCTAAAAGGACTTAATTACATGTCTCATAAAATGTTAAAGGTGTGGTATCTTTTAACAACTTCCAGGCAGAAAAGGCTTCAGTAAATGGAAGGATTCAATTGTCTCGAATGTCAATAGAGGAGCAAAAAGGCGTCAATCAATGGGCATAAAATAATTATTTTCTCGCTTAATCCTAGCATTATCACGGTTGGGAAAAAATTGCCCACCCTTTTATTTTCTAAATTTTTTTGAATTAGTGAAATCTGACAGCGTTCACCTTTACTCTATTTGTCTCTGACATGATAAAGTATACACACATGTGTTCTGTTTTAGATTTCAAATATAGCAGACTAATAATTTGAAATATTTGTTAGTGGACAGATTTTACCCACCCTTGGCATTTCATATGACCTAAACACTTTTAAACAATTTCAAGTTTGAATTCTGTGATTTTTTCCATTGTTGTAAATGTCTGTAATGCCGTTGAAGTCGTTTACTGTTTCAATTCTCCACTTTACCATTTACTTGCAGTGTAGAAACTTGAGTTGGTAAATTCATTCTTTCTTTATTGGTGTTTATTCAAATCTAGTTGTATTCAGGGATACAGAACATAAACATGAGTTGTTTTGTGGATAGTAGCAGCCTTAATATTTTGGGTGAAAGTGATATTATAGTGCCATTGGAAATTGATTTACCGACGGAGTTGAAGAAAGAAAGTGGTAGTGAGGAAGATAATACAGAAGTGGTTGGTGAGGGTGAATCAAGGTCTATTTGAAGTACTAGCTGCTAATAAGAAAGTCGTTCAGATTACGAAAATTAATGTCAGATGTGAAATTGTGGACTTAATTTGCGTAAAAATATTCAGATATTAAATTGTGTGCAGGAGCATTTTACTAAAGAAATATGCAGAATCACTGGAATGAAAAACTGATGTGTTTTTAAGTAATGTAAAAATGTTGACGATGAAACTTTATTAACATATTTGAGGAGCTCGGAATCAAAACACGTTTAGTCCACATTTGATCGAAAATGCCATTTTCTTGAAGATGTTCGTTAGAAAGTGTGGTGCCTACTCGAACTCGGAAATACCCGCTCTGCCATAACTTCGCGCAATAAACGTTGGCAGACTGCCACGAAGTCCCCAATCATGCAGGGTTTGCAGGAATTCCATAACGCGTGGTATCGTAAGCCTTTCTAAAGACTGCCACTAAATGTTCCTTCTTGAGGAAAGCATCTCTAATGGCAGTCTCCAGCCGAACAAGATGATCTGCGGCGGATCTGTGCTTACGAAAACCACATTGGATATTGATAATCGGTTTCCCGATTCGATTACCACATCAGGCGTTTGCTTATCATCTCTTCCATTACCTTGCATACACAGCTGGTGAGACAGATTGGCCTGTAATTGCCAGATAAAGAAGGGTCCTTTCGCGGTTTCTGGACTTGGAATTACAATGGCGGAACGCCAAGAACAGATGGAAATACACCCCTCAGTCCAGATTCTGTGTATATAGACAGAAGAAAAGGATTTGCTGGTGGAAGATGACAGAAGCATGCGGTTATGGGTGTTATTAGGGCCAGGGAGGTGTCAAGGGGATGTCTAGTACACCTCAGTTCTTGGATGTGAACGTTGCAGTGTAGTCTTCAGTGTTGTCAGACTGAAAATTTAGGTTTCGTTTTTCTGCCGTGGTATCTTTTATTTTCAGAAATTCCGGGTCATAATTATTTGAGCTGCTTATTTGTGAAAATGGGGTACTTGTAAATATTTCAGCAATTTCTATTGGACTGGTGGTCGTTACTTCATTGTTTAGAAGGCGGAATTACAGAACTACGTTTCCCCATTCGACGGACTTTGTCCCATATGGTATTAGCCGGGATGTTGTGTTTCAATGAATTGACGTAGTTTGTCAGGATGTCTTTGCCAGCATCGCACACAATGCGACGAGTTTTTGGCTCGAAGACGTTTAAACTGCACAAAATATTCTTGGGTCGGATGGCGCTCAAAATTGGCGTAAAGCACGTTTGCGGTCACGGATTGCATCTCTGCAGGCATCCGTCCACCGGGGGACAGAGAAGCGTTTTGGCCTGCAGGACTGACCGGGGATAGATATTCACGCCGACTTTATAACCACATTTGAAATGGTCTACTACAGTCCACTTTCATGTCCGTTATCATCGAATGATATGGACACCGGAAAATCCGACCCAGTCCGCCTTTTTAATAAACCAGTTTGGAGATCGAGATTCCGCATGACGTAAAAGCGGACATACGCATTCGAAAGGGATAGTGGTCACACTACCATGTAGGTCGTGAATCACAGACCATTCGAAATGCGTGGACAAAACTGGGCTACAAATGGAGATATCTATCATGGAGTATGTACCCGTAAGCCAAGGAGATGATGTTGCTTCCCCTGGGAATTCAGGGTAGCAAGATTTAAACGGGTACATACCTCTGCTATTTTATTCCTCTGTCATCATCGGAATTTGAGCCCCATGGTGGTGGGATGCATTGAAATCCCACTACCAAATATGGAGCAGGTAGCTGTGAGAGACTATCTTCAATTTCATACACTGTAGGAAGGTTATCTGGGGCTGTGTTAACTGGATGGAAGGTAGTGACTCGAGCGGCTGTGATTGATGTGGGCTGTTGATGTTGATAACAGAGGAAAAAATGCTTTGGCGGAATAGGAGGGGCCCAAACTCCGTTGGAGAATGCCCGGGAAGTGCTCGTGAAAGTAGTATCCCGAGATACTCAGGGGGTTTTTAGGCCGAAGGTTGTCTCCTGGAGA